>APFE031384162.1:0-28360 GCA_000404065.3 Pinus taeda | reverse complement strand
TTCCAATTCTGGTTGTAAGCATATTTCGGTATTTTCCATTAATGAAATAAAGTGTTATTTCCGCTGCATCTCTTTATTTATGGTTATCGCATCTCTATATTTATGGTTATCTCTGTAATCTATTGTGTTCCTGTTTAAATCCGGATCAACAGAGAATTCTTGGAAGGAATCTTTTTGTAGCAGGAAATTGCAGACCCTACTTGGTCCTTCAACTTCGAGCTCTTCTTGTAAGATTTGTTGTTGGAAGTCTGCTCCCCACTTGATGGTAAACGACTCCTTTTGAACATCCATGGCCATCTCATCCTCTTTTTAATAATATGGATCATAAGTCGGAGGAGGTTCTTGAACTTGTTCTCCAGGTGAAGGATGTGCATCGTGGTCTGGAGCCTCTTCTTTTTGTGCATCTTCCCATGACTGGGACTATTGTAGTTCAGCATCGCTAAACTTCCCATCAGATTCATACTCATCATAAGGAGAATCATCGAATTCAGTTAAATAAGATCTATAAGGGTTTATGTGCAACTTGATGATGTTTCCTTCTTTTCTTTCTTAACCACTAGGCAATGCTTCCTGATGTGAGTATATATATTCTTGGAATGGAGTTTCACAAACATCTTCAGTAGGATCATTACCCTCAGGGATATTTTCGACATAAAAATGTGTGCAAAAATCTTTAAACAGATCATTTGGTGGATATAATATTTTGCAATAAAGATGGAATGCTTTATGAAAAAGTTTAGGGAGGATATGCTGCCACGAGGTATTGTTCTGTACCAAACTCTAAAATCTTGAGTACATGAACCATTTAATTTGCACATCTTCAAAAAATAATACCATGTTGCTCTATGCATTCATGAAAATCCTTAAGGTGTTGATCCGACCTTCTATCTGTGTTTCCATTGAATCTAGGAAAATAGGTATTCCATTCATTAAACGAAGGGACGTGATTGGGATAACCAACAATAGAAGAAAAATCCATTGGGGAAAATTGGTTGGGCGGGAATGCAGGAATGGGCATTTTGAAAACCCCTTAGGTGAGTGATATAGTTTCAAAGGTACGGAAATTTTTTGGCTTCTTTAGCATTAGAGTGAGTATGAGGCTACTTGAAAGTCAGGACGATCAAATAGAGATATGTTCAATGGAGTCGCCAAGATGTTTACCAAAAAATTGAGACAATCGAGTCACCAAGGTGAGAGATCTTCAACCCACACTTCCCTTGCTCACCTAACAGGGGGAATGTAAATATTTGTCATACCCAAGGAAAATATTCTAATCTATTCCCTGAAAACGATGCCAGAAAGATGTTGTTGCTTGGAACATGTAGCATGAGTGCTTCGGGAGACATAGAAAGAATGCTAGAGACAACCTTTGGGTTGATTGTAGACCAGTGCCTAGGACATCTTAGATAGAGGAGTGCATGGAATATTTTCAAGAGGTGATTTCGGGTGCACTCTAGTTGTCACATAGTTTAAAAAGATAATAAAAGGGGGGCTCAATCGGCCTTCATCAAGGTAAACTCAAGCTAATACATGGATCCAAATGTTTAGGGGGTAAATCAGGCCATCCAACCTCAAAGAGAAATGCCTGGTTCTAGTGGCCGACAAACAACAACATGAAACTTACTATTGACATTGCACTAAAGTGAAGAGGAGGAAACAAAGGAAGGAATTCAATGCATAGGGCTGCCAACAGAATCCTAAGCAACAATGTTCCAATAGAAATACAGAAGAGGGGGGAGATAAAAGAGTGGAAGGAGTGTGTTAACACTCAGGTTGTCCCTAAGCTCCTGAAGGGATACGGCCGAGGTAACCACAAACCAATCTTTGGACTGCAGGTTCTAGCCCACCTACAATCAGAGAGGGCTCTCTCTTGATGATTTAGCTTTGTTGATGATGAGTTTAGGCTATTTGTTGGGTTCAAGGGGTTTTGTATTGTGTTTGGGTGGAAGCAGGATGCTTTCAAGTAGAGAGGCAATGCATAGTGTGACAAGTTTCAAACCATTGGGCGTGGAGTCGTGAAGTAAGGCTGCTGGTGCGTTTTCTTGGTCACAAGAGGAAAGAGGGGCAAGGTAGTTGCTCATGAAACAATACTCAGGCTAAATGAAGATGGATTGAAGGCTAAGGAATGAGAGGAAACAAAGAATCTCTCAATCAGGTTAGCAGAGGGAAGATAAACGAGCCCTACCTGGGAGCAGCTAAGAATTCCCAGATAACAGTCATTCATATATGAAATAGATCAAATATGAGCCATAAGGAATCCATATTTATGCCTAAATCAAGAGGAAAACATTAAGAAGCCACAAAAACTAAGCATAGAGTGCGTGTAAGAAAATTCTAAACCAAACTTTTGTTCTGTGACTTAAGCATATGTGAAATTGAAATAACAGAGGTAAGGAATACTTATTGATTCATAAAACAGCACAAGATTTCCCTCATTCACTCTTCAGAGACATTAACAACGCATCAAGCAATCCATTCTCCAAGATTTCAACAATCTTTGATTATATAAAACATATCAAATACAGAGCGAGTCTCTCTTGGAGTGTATTAGCCAACCAACCAACCCTTATTACATTGTTCAGGGCTCTCTTTATAGTGAAAATATCTAAGAATATTTATTACAACTGACCTAAACAGGTCTGCGGGAAAAAGATTTTTAAACCTAAACTTGTGCTGAAATTAAATGCAAGTAAATATCTAAGTAAATATCTATTGAGTTGCGCCGGAGGCATCTGGATCAAAATGAATTAATATGGTGTCCTTGGTGGCTCGATGCACTGCTTCTGCAATCACTATGCTTTGAGCTTTGCAGCGCCGCCTCCATGTGTCTTCATACACTGTTTTTGCAAGGTCTGGGCTTTAAATCACTTGAATTGCCTCCTTAGGCAGTTCTGCTACTGCTGGGTGGCATTGGATCTCATTAAATCTAATATGACTCGGCTTTATTTACCTTTAACTCTGTTCTCGTATTCATTGACTTTGTTTGGATGGTCGTTAATGCTCCTCTGCTTTGATGTTAAGTTCTCCACTGATATTGATGACTGATACACTTTGCTGCAACACTAATACTCTTTGACGTGAAATTTGGCTTCATTTCTGCGTTGATACTCTTTAATACTTGAATCGGGACTCTCTCTCTCTATTGATCCTCTTTAAACTGCTAATTTACCCCTTTTTTATCTCTTTTCAGCAAAACTGACTGCTGCAAAGTTGCGTTGAACTGGGGCTTTCCATTTTGGCCCCTTTTCCTTAGCAATGCGCGATTAGCGCTAATCGCGCATCGAAAACTACCTTAGATTTTGAATCTGGGCTTCCTAAGCTGTAATTTCGCCTTCGCACGCTTTTTCGACGGGTGACATCAGCATGACGTCAGCAGTGGGTCCCAGTACGGAGGTGACGTCAACAGGTGACATCAGCGGGGTGACGTGGCAGTACGGTGGTAGTGATGTGGCATAAAACACAGTGGCAGGAGGCCGACGCAGGCTGATGACATGGTGAAGGTACAGCACAGTGGCAGGGTGACCTGGAGGGGTGACGTGGCAAGGTGACCTGGAGATCACATCACACAAGGGAGGGCGGTTTCTGGTTTGTGGCAAACTGCTTTTGTGCAGAAGCAGTTTCAGAAGGGGGAGCTCCGCCATAGCCAAGAGGGTGACGCGTGGCGGGAGTACGACGGGAAAACCACCCATCTCCCGGATGCGAACCCTCAGCACATCGTGGCAGGAAAATACCCGCCCACCGTAGATCTCGGGCGCATCAGATCAGACGGTCGGCGACACGATCAAAGCAGCGGAAGGATAGAGATGGGACCCACGGCGCTTTTTTTATTAATTGTTTAAACCGGTGGGGGGAAAACCTTGGTAAAGTGGGTTTTGGGTTATATATAAGTGCGGTTAAATGATTTACATGCGGTACTTTAGGAAAAAGGGCGGAGCATGGGTCTTGTAGGGTTAGGATTAAGGGGAAATGGTTATTAGTGTGACCAGATGTCAAACTAAATCCAGTTAGGACACGGATGGGTTAGTAGGAGCCCCAGATGGACTACTGCTTCCCGAACTTGATAAACATGGCTATAGTGCCAAGGGGAGGTGAATATGTAATATTTTGGGGATTTTATATAGTTTTGTAGCCATAGGGAATAGGGAGATGATTTAGGGAGCTAAATAGTAGAATTAGGAGTTAATATGAACTTGTGAGGTGAAGTGTAGGGGAGAGGCTAAGTTTTTGAACTGAAACTTAGACATAGGATTTGAATGGGATATGAAGAAATGATTTTACATAAGAAATGTGGCTTCTCTTTACTGAAGAAAGTCAAAGCTTGACTTAGTTTTTACAACAAATGAAGTAATAACATGACTGTTTGGGAAGATCCCAAGGTCCTCAAGGGGATGTTAGTGAATGATTTGGGAAATAAGAAGAGGGGGGAGTTAGACATGCCTCGCTTGAAGTCCTTCAAATGGAAACTGCCTCTAACTTGTGACCCAGATAGATATAACACTTGAAAACATGAAATGGATCACATAGTTTGAGCTCTGGAACCACAAAACTACTTACCCAGCCTACTTACCTAGCATTTTTTCTTCTTTTGGTTTGGGTGCACTTAAACTAGCAAACCCAACTTTTCAATTTTTTCTTTTACTGTCCTCCTATCTACATCTACACTTATTTCATCCAGGGGCTCAGATTTGGGCTGTTGAGCACCCTTGCTTCTCACCTGTCTAAGAATCACCAAGATTAAGCTGTTTGGATAGATAATGTTTCTCTATATTCTACAACAGAATTAAACCTGGGAACCAGCTTTAAGCTGTTTGGACCCTTAACTGAAATTCTTTCAAAATGAATAACACATCAAAATTGAATAGGCGGCAATGACATTTAGGCTAGCACACTCTCATGGCATCCTTTTTTTGGCTCTGTAGCAAGTTATGGAACATGCATGATGCAAAGTAGACATATTGGCATGTAAAATGTTCAATCATGAAAGATAGAACCTGCTGCTGCAGCAGGAGGCTAACAGTGGCTCCACTTGGGGATGGCTTTTCCTTGTGAAAAGCCAAGAATAGCAGGTCAGACTGCCTTGATCTTCTATTGTTGTTGTAGATTGAAATTTCTTAGTGCTGACTGTTAGTCCCTTGAAACTCTGGAATGAGAACAGCACTTTCCCTCAACTGAATTGCTTGTGAACTGTGTAGCATTGCCTTCTTTCTTCTGCATGCTCTATCATTCGGACTGTTACACAAAAATAAAACAAAGTGCTAATATATACAAACATTTATGTACAGACATGATACCGCTGGGTTATTCTCAACAAAAGTGATCATGATAATGCTTTAACATTCGGCCATTTACAGGGCCCTCTTTAGCTGTGCTGCCATCTACAGATTTGAGGAAATATGTGTTATTGCCTTGCACAACGCTGATAATGAATGGACCTTTCCAAAGAAAATCAAATTTTTCATGTTTGCCCTTGTCTTCTCTTCGTGAGTCCCACCTTAGAATTTTGCTGCCAACACAAAAGTCCTCAGCCTTAGCTTTCTTATCAAACATCTTTTTGAGTTTCTCTTGCAAAATTTGAGCTCTGTCATACACTTGCTCTCTAGTTTGCTGAATATGAATGGTCTGATTAATTCTTCTTTGAATGTCATTTGGTTCAGCTTGAATCCCCTGTAACAGTTTGATAGTAGGAATGCCCAAAGATGAAAGAAATCTGGCTTCCATGCCATATACTAGCTCATAAGGGCTCATCCCAATGGATCTCTTGGTTGAAATTCTGTCTGCCCACAGGGAATTTGTGAGCTTCCTATGCCAGTTCTTTTTGTTTTCTTCCAGCACTTTCTTTATGATGTTGATGAGGCTTTTGTTGGATGATTCGGCCAAGCCATTACCTTGAGGGTAGTAGGTTGTAGAGTGGCCCAAAGTAATGCGAAATTTATGGCAGAAGTTGATCATCTTCTTGGATTTGAAGGCAGCAGTGTTATCAGTGATGATCTTCTCAGAACAGCCAAATCTGGAAAGGATATTGCCCTCAAGGAATTGGATAATAGTGGAGTCATTGGCTTGCCTACATGGGATAGCTTCAATCCACTTGGTGATATAGTCGGTGGCTGTTAAAATCCACTTGTGTTGGCCTGAAGAAGAGGGATGGATTTCACCTATGAAGTCAAGACCCCATTGTTGAAAAGGCTTTTCGGTTGAGATGGGCTTAAGGGGCAAAGGCAGCAGTTTTCTTTTTCCTTCAAAGATTTGGCATTTGTGACATGAAACAACAAATTTCTTGACATCTACAAATAGAGAGGGCCAATAATAACCAGCCCTTAAAATCTTGTCAGCAGTGGACTTCCAATATAGATGCCCTCCACAATCCCCTACATGGAACTCTTTCATGATGCTGTTAGTTTCATTTATGGTTAAACCGTTCAGCAAAATTCCTTCATGATTTTTCCAAAACAGGGCACCATCCAAGACACAAAACTTTGATGCTTTCATTTTTAGAAATCTCTTTTTGGTTTTGGACAACCCTGGGGGAGCACACAGGTTTAACAAAACATAGCAAATATAAGCATACCATGGGGATTGTAAAAAGGTTTCACTGATCTGTGGAGTCGCCAGCTCCCGTTCATTGTCCAGTTGGTAGATGTCTAAGGCTTGAAAATTCGTTTCGGACATTAATTTGGCTAAACCTTGTCCCTTTATCAGCTTGGTGGGTTTTATCTCAATGTCATATTCAAAAATATTGGCAATCCACTTGCCTCTTCTGCCTTCTAGTCCTTCTTGAGTTAATATGTCTTTTACAACAGAGTTTGGGACATAGGCAATCACATGTGAATATAAAATATAAACTCTGAAGTCTTTGATAGCCTTGACAAGGGCATAGGCCTGTTTTTCCATAATTTGATACTTCAAGGGCGCATGTCTTAAGGCTCGGCTGAAAAACGCAATTGGCTTTTCATTTCCTTGATCATCTTTTTGCAAAAGGACATCAGCTATCGTGTGCTTAGATGCAAAAGAAAAAATGAGAAAATCTTTGTCAAATTGCGGACTTGTCAGGACAGGCGTTTGAGTCAAGGCAGCTTTGATAGCCTCAAAAGCCTGCTTGGTTTCAAGATACCATCTTACCTTGGAATCCTTTTTTAACATGTTGCTTAACAATCTTATCAGTTCGGCTAAATTCGGGATAAATCTCCTTAGGAAATTGATCTTTCCAAGGAATGCTTGCAGCTCTTTTATGTTTATTGGGTAGGGAATTTGGAGGATGGCTTGGATCCTTTCCGGATCAATTCTGATACCATCTTTTGAGATGATGTGGCCTAACAATTTACCTTCCTCAAGGCCAAACAAGGACTTCTTGGGGTTCAAGGAAATGCCATATTTCCTGCATGTCATGAAGATTTGCCTCAAGTGTTTGAGGTGCTCTTGATCGGATTTAGAGAAAGGGGTTAAGTAATCAGGGTAAACAACAAGGAAATCATGTATTTCCTTGGCAAATGCAATATCCATTGCCCTTTGAAAGGTGGCACCAACGTTCTTTAGCCCGAAAGGCATTTTAACGTACTTAAATGTTCCCCACGGTGTGGTAAAGGCTGTCTTGTCTTGGTCATCCGGTGTGAACAAGTATCTGATTAAAACCTGGAAAATCCATCTAGTAAAGAGATTCTAGATGACCCCACTACTCTTTGTAGGATATGGTCCATTTTGAGGCAAAGGATAGTGGTCTTTTAAGAGACCTGGTTTAAGTTTCTTAGGTCTACACACAGTCTGATCTCACCTGATTTTTTCCTTGTGGGAACCAGATTGGATACCCATTCAGAAAATCTGATGGGTGCTATGATACCTGCTTCAAACATTTTCTTCACTTCCTTTTCAATGAAGGGAAGAAGCATAGGATTTATTCTTCTAAGTTTCTGCTTCAATGGTTTTTGATTTGGTTTTAAGGGGATGGTATGTTGAATCACTGAGGTGTCATAGTACTTCAAGTCCTCATAACTCCAAGCAAATACATCTTGGAACTCTTTGAGCAAATCCACATACTTTGGTTTTTGATCAGGGGGCAGATTTTTGGACAATTTAATCATTTTGGGCTTTTCTGCTGTCCTTATATTGTGCTCTTCTATAGCAGCATCTAGAGGCTCCATTTTTGGCTTTTTGGGCACATTATTATCATCAAACATGTCTTCTAATGGAGTGAGGCCAGCAGGCAAAAAGTTATTATTTAGCTCAATGAACTCGGCCTCTGCTTTGGCTGTTTCATCTAAATGCATTTGTTTCACCTCTTCTATGTTTGCATTATAAAAAACAGTTGGGTTAAAGATTTGTTTTGCTGTTGCAGCTGTTAGCACCTGCTAGTTTTCGTTTGTTTGTTGCTGGGAATCGTTCATGGCCCCTATGTCAATGTTTACATTTGAAAACTCGCCCTCAAGAGTGAGGAAATTGTTAATCTGGGCATCATTTTCAAATACTTTCCAGTCTTTAATATTGTTAGGAACAACGGGCCTATGTTTTATCTCAGCAGTAAAATGGTGATTTGGCTCAAAGGGAAGCTTGCATGTGCTAGCAAAAGTGGCTGGCTTGTGCATGTATGTTATGGTTTCTGAAATCTTGGCAAGCTCGAATTCAGTGAAGGTAATTAATTTTTTCTGTGGGCACGCCTATAGGCCCTCATTCTATTCATTGTTAAAACAAAGTTACCTTTCATTTTTGTATATTAAATCGAGTCACCTCGAATGGACACTTTTGTAGCTCCAGAACTTTGAGCAATTTAGGCTAAGAGAGAGCCTCCATACTCGCCATGTTGTTTTGTACATCTGAAATTTAGTCTGTAGGCATGGCCTTCTACATGATTGTCATGTGTATTGTGAATCCATATCCCTGCCCCTACTCCTAACTTGTTGACAGAACCATCAAACTCTAAATACCATGTGATTTCTTTCTTGTGGTTTGTATTACGAGTTTCAGTCATTCTAGGATTGGATAGATTTAAAATTTCTGTTTGGGGAGGTTTTACTTGTTTGCTGGTTGCCTTGATTGTTGTGACCATTTCATGGGCATGGGCAACCGATTCCTCGTTTATGCATGTTTCAAGCTCTACAGCTAAAGGTTTCTCATTAGTTGGAGGATTGGTATCATCATTGAAAAGAATAAATGAATCCATATCAGAATGGATTGAGTAAATTGGAAATTTTTTGGGCTTTTCCTCACTACTTACCACATACTTCATCAGTGTTTCCCTATATAGTCTCTTTGGTTGCCCAAAGATAGATATAGTGGGATAAGAGAGGTCACGTTGGAGGGGTCCTTCGAGTTTTCCTCCCCAAGGTCTTGATAAGAGCATCCCATATTTTGGTGGAATGTCGGCAACTACTACGTCCATTAGAATTGTCTTGTTGGGAAATTGGACTAAAGACACACAAAGGTCTTTGATTAAGCCTAAACACTTGACCTGACTTGAGTCGAAGGAGAACAGATCTTTGTAGGGTCTTGTGACATCAAGGTTTAGCTTTTCCATTACAGCTTTGGGCATAAGATTGTGTGAGGCACCTGAGTCAAACATAGCATTATGCAAGATCTTGTCATGTATATGCAGACTGACATAAAAGGGTGGAACAGATCCATATGTTGGTTTTCCATTAACTTCTGGACCAAACAACAGCTCAGGGGTATCATCTAAAACATTTACATCATCCTTGACCTCTGGCATTTGAAGTGACATTTGAATTTGTTGCCTATAAACATCATGCTTGGCAAGTTCTGAGAGGGGGATGGATATCTTAAGTTTTCCAATCTCTGCTTCTAAGTTAAATGGTTTTTCTAATGGAATCTTTGCATTAGTAGTAGCGGATTTCTCCTTTTCAAGAATATTTTCTGTGTTTTCCTTTTGATTATCAGCGTTATGATGAATGACACTTTGTGGTATTTCTGTTTTGGGAAGATTTTTAGGTGTGCTGTTCAAGTCTTCTTTTGAGGAAGAAGGAAGCAGACTCTGATCAATAGGAGGCTGTATGTCTGTCATGTCCTCTACAGTCACTTGGTGCGGGCTTGGGACAGAAATATCAGCTGGTTCTGTTATGATAACGTTGCCTTTAATCTTGTTGGGCTGTTTGCTGTCTTTTGTCTTGCTAGGTGCTAGGACATCAATGGTTCTTGTTCTCAGCTTATATTGTTTGTGGACCTCATACACAGCAGAATCATAGCCTTGTTTAAAATCAAAAGACTCTCCAGACTTAGTCGGAAATTGATTTACATCATGGTAGTCTTGATCTTCTTGAGTGAGAAAAATCTGTTGCTCATCCTTCGAATCTATCAAGTTCATGTGAGTCTCTTCTGTGGGCTCACTAGAAGTGGATGCCTCTGTGTAGTTTTCTTGGAAAGGAGGTCTTATATCACGGTCTTGGCTAGATCTGGCAGCATTTGTGTTCTGAGCTTTCCTGAAATTTGGGTTCCTTGTAGCGTTAGGTTGTTGTCCCTCCCATGATGATTTCCTCTCAACACTTTCCACTCTATCTCCCAGCTTGTGCATGCCACTGATAATAGCATCTAGTTTCTGGTCAAAGGCTGAGGGTTCTTCCTTGAAGGTGGTTCTTCTCTCGGTTCTAGCTCTGTTTTCTTTAGCAATCAGGTTGCCTCCACACTAACAGCAACATTTTGCATTTCTGCAAGGCTTTGAGGGGCTCTTTCCCTTAACTGATAAGCCATATTGGGATCAAAACCATCAGGGAATTTGTACAAAGCAAGATCAGGTGGATGTCTTAAGTTTTGTGGTATTGCATTATAAACATTATTAAACCTTGCACAGTAGTCTAAGACAGTCTCCTGAGGGCCTCTTTTGATAGTGTCATATTCAGATAATATGTGCAAGGGGTCTTTCTTTTTTTCCCATATGTTGATAAATGACTGGTATAAGGCGTCTGGGTCTGCTATGGAATTGGCTGGGAGTGCTCTAAACCAAGTCCTGACATCACCTGTCAAACTTTGGACAAGAATCTTCATTCTCACACTATCATCATCAATCTCATAACTCTCAAAGTAGTCTTGCATTTTCTTTGTATGCTGAAGGGGTGTGTAGGCACTTGTGCCATCAAAATAAGTTATTTTAGTCTGGTAATCCTGAGGCATAGCCCCGGGATTAGCAGGCAGCTGTAAAGGTGCATATCTGTTAGCCATATTAACAGGGATAAGTGGAATAACAGGGATAAGTGGAACAACTGGAGCAACTAGGATAATAGGAGTAGTAGTGGTGGTATGTGTAGCGAATAGAGGTGTAGAAACGAGACATGGAGAAGAGGATGATGAACGAGGGGAAGTAGGGTTTGAACGAAATAAAACTTTGACAGGGGTTGGAACACAGCTTGGCTGAACTGTCTTAGGAATGGTACCAGCAAAATCTTTTTTTCTGCTCTTGTTGTCTAAGGATCTTAGGGATTATATTGGGATTTTCAAAAACAACTGGGGGATTTGGGTTTGTATTTGATCTTGTATAACGCGAAATGCTTTTTGGGAGCCAGCTTCTAGCTTGTTTTTTTGGGATTTTTCTAACAATATAGGCTAAACAAAAACTTTTTAAAGGTCAGATTCTTCCTCAGCGGAGCTTCGGACTGGATTTGTGAGATTATCTGAGGAATTCCCCATTGGAGTCGCCATTATGTTAACACTCAGGTTGTCCCTAAGCTCCTGAAGGGATACGGCCGAGGTAACCACAAACCAATCTTTGGACTGCAGGTTCTAGCCTACCTGCAATCAGAGAGGGCTCTCTCTTAATGATTTTGTTGATGATGATTTTAGGCTAGCTATTGGGTTCAAAGGGTTTTGTGTTTGGTGGTAGGAAGGATGATGCTTTCAAACAGAGAGGCATGCATAGTGTGATAAGTTCAAACCATTGGGCATGGAGTTAAGGAGTAGGATTGCTGGTGCGTTTTCTTGTTCACAAGAGGAAAATGGAGCAAGGTAGCTACACATAAAACAACCTTCAAGCTAAAAGAGATGAAATGAAATCTAAGGAATGAGAGGCAATTAAGAATCTCTCACTCAGCTTAACAGAGGGAAGACGAATGAGCTCTATCTAGGGGCAGTTAAGAATCCCTGGATAACTATCATACATGGGTGAATTAGGGCAAATATGAGCCATGTGGAATCCATATTTATATCTAAAACATATGAAAACATAAGGAAACAGCAGAAACTGAGCATAGAGTGCAGTTTAAACAAGTTCTAAGCTAATCTTTCTTTCTGCTGTTTAGATGGTGATTTATGAATGAAAAAAACAAAAGTAAGAAGCACTTATTGAGTCATGTAACAACACAAGAATTCCACAGTCACTCTTCAACCATTAAACACAGCAAACAATCCATTCTCCAAGCTTGTGAGCAACCTTTGATTATAGAAAATATCAGATATACATAATTGTCATGCCTAGAAAAACCCATGCCACATTAGAAAAGAAACACATGCAATCCCATGCATGCCAAATCTAGCAAGGAAAATACACATGCAAGTCAATACCTACAATGAAGCCTCTTGTCACTGCTTGATCCTGCCTTTCTCTACATGATCCTTGCCTCCTCTTGCCTTCTTTGCCTTTCTTGCTCCAATGCCAAAGTGCTCCAAGTAAACTCTAAGTGTCCAAGAGTATGAGAGAGAGATAATAATGAGAGTGCTCCAACACCGAACTAACAAAAGGTTACCAACTGATCCTCAGAAGCCTTTTTATGAATGAGGCCTCTATTGTCTTCATTTTCCATTATTTTCCTTCATTTTCCTCCTCACATGCAACCTATGACCTTTCACCTCCTTTTTCTCCTAATTTCCATTATTTTAATAAATAATTGTGCCAAAATGCCAGTTTGCCTTTCCAAAGCCTTAGTCATTGCCTTTGCCAATTTCCTAAGCCATAAACAATCAAATGAACACCCCCTAAGATGTCCTACCCAACATTCATCTTGGAATACGAGCCCCATCAACTGTGGTCTTATATTTTTTTACATGGAATTTTCACCAGGGTTGTTATAGAACCCTCCCCCTTGGGGGAACACCTTCCTCGGTGTTTAATGACATCTATAACCAACAAGACCATTGAAAACAAAACAGACTACCTGAAGAGCTTTATAACACTTCTCGTTACAGTATTTACAATGAATGACCTGCGCAAAAAAAAGACATCAACAACCATACCGCATATTGGAGCTTTACAGCACAATTCATTATGGTATTTGCAATAACCACATATATACATATGCACATTTTTTAAACCAACAAATAAAGGATATGATGCATGCATCCTCAACAAGGTAATCCAGAGGCTCACACCTCCACCCTCATAGTAATACCAGGATTAAACTCCTTCCGAGGAAGTCTATAATCCACTGCCACAGTCAAAGCTACATCCAAATGTCCAACGCTACAATCATGCGCCACTTGTCCTCTCTGCGAACAGTTATCGTCTCATTGTCCAAGGGTGCACTCCCAATGTGCATCTGATTCCATCTGGAAATGCTAATGACCAAAACAAATCCATCCCCGACCTTCCCTTCTCTGTTACATAGTACCTCAGGCAATTCGATCAATCCCTTCCATGCAGTCACTCACCTTCCAAGTTCCGTTGGCACCCCCATCCCGGGTAGTCCATCCCTTGGCAAGGCTTCCTCGCATCGGAAGATACGAAAAAACAAGGCATATACTTGCCTCAATACCATCACACTGGTCATAGCATGCTCATGGCAATCAATGGACACAATTGGGTACCAATGTCCCACAATGGCGCTGCTTTTGAAGTGCTTTACGAACATATTGCTACATGTTCCAATTTCTTTCACTGTTATTGGTAATTCTCGCAGTGAATTTCAACCACCCAACCTGGCATGTTCATGATTTCTTGTACTAAGCACATAACATCCATTAGATTCAAGTAAATTGAAATAACTTCAAATCATAACTCATTGGTAGCTCGTCAATAACGTATATTTCCAATCTTATTCACTTCCTGTTACAACAAGTTGAATTAGCATATTTTATCAAATCAACATGTATAAAAATATCACATCAGGTTAGCTCAAAATATAACCATCATAGAACAAAATCATAAATCAGAATCATAGATCACATGTAATCATCATAAACCAAAATCATAATTCACATGCATAATAAAACTGAAATAAAATATTGATACTTATCCTTTAATCGATACTTAACTTCTACCTTTTATTTATTTCGTACACACACCAGATCGATTGCCACACCTAACAAACACCCACTGCCTTCTCCTCACCCATATGCACATACAGAGTACCGCATACCCACAAAACATTGTGTACGACATGCACATAATACCACATGTACATCGATGCCATATGTACACAGTGCCACATGTACACCACACCACCTGAACAACGTGTGCACATCATCACATGTGTACCACACCACCTGTACAACGTGTACACAGTGCCACATGTACACTGCACCTTATGTACAATGTGTACACAATACCACATGTACACCATACCATATGCACGACATGTCTACAACACCACATGTACATAGCATCACATGCAAGACATGTACACAACACCATATGCACACAACACCAAACGTACAACACGACACCACATGCTCACATCACCCCTTATACAATCATGCACACAACACTATATGTACAACATGCACAAAACACAATATGTACATAGCACTGCATATCCAACATGTACATAGCGTCATATGTACACAACACTGCATATCTAACATGTGCACAACACCATATGCACACAACGCTGCATATCCATCATGTACATAGCAACATTTATATCCAACATTGCATATGCAATATTCACACAACACTATATGCACCAGCTTGTACATAACATTGCATAAACAACATGTATACACTATATATACACAACACCGCATGTGCACGCATCATAGATGAAACATGTACAACATATACAACATATGCACAACAGTAGTACCACACATCCAAAACCACATTGTCCTTAGCAAGAAACCTTGCTTCCAGTGTCTTATCCATGCTTATCCCAACATGCTGCAAACCACACTACTTCGTTTCATTAATGTAACCTTCCACATTACCTGTCATAACATAAACATAGGCATAATACAAGCATATAATATCAATTCATAATTGCATGATACTTTACCTTTCCTATTACCTTTCTCATGACTATACTGCCATTGCCTATTTACACCAATGGAACAAACCAATCTAATCGATTGTCATAGTCTTACCTTCCGATGCACTTACTCATGCACAGAGCTTCATCTGAATCTCACATTCCTGTTGGGTACCAGACATCTCTCCCTGAGCTCCATCAACTTTCCTCTTTCCCAACCAACTCCCAACACTCAAAACACAAAACGCAAGTCAAGAAACAAACAAGAAGAAGATCATGAAAATCAATGACAATAATACAACACCACAACCAAAGTGGCAAGGCCTTGCATGACACATAAACAAAACCGCAAATCAAGCGCAAGCAAATCACAAAGACCTAAAGCACAAGACTGATAATGAACACCATGACTCAATTCCCATGGTTCCCAAGGAAAACTCAACCTAAGCCTTCTTCGAGATTTCATGGCAACCTCTCTTGCTATGCAACTCCTTGCATCATGTTGTAATTAACGCATAATTGTTAATGCATAAATAAACACAACAATACACCAGTTACTTCATCTTATTGTGCCAAGCACATTGCTTGCAACTGAACACATCCACGCCATCTCTCAAGGGACTCCAATCATTTGATAGATCCACCTGCAAGTACATATTCATGAATATAGCGTGTATCCACATAATATCCGACAAGATTAAGGTTACAAAGACTTCCTCTATGCAAAGAAATCATTCATTTGAAATTAGGGTTTCCAAACATAGCCAAAGGAGTTCTTGCCCAATTCCTTTCTTTGACCTTTTCCTTGTTGCAGTTGAGTATTACTATGTGTTGTCAAATCACTTGATTGTTGGTGATATAAACACATCAACTATTATGTTCTCAAGATAACACCATCATGCTTCCTGCAACTGCTCACACATATCAACCACATGTTTCAAATATCAAGACAGTCATATTTATCAATTTTAAGTCAACATTTAGCAGGACTAACAATCATGTCATAATCCATAGTCAACTCATAGTCATTAGACATAATGCTACAACGATCACCTACTTACACACAAGTACATATCAACTGTCTCGACACATATGTATTAGTACGATCATCTTAAAACAAGATCTTTTCTTCATGCAACCTTATAAACTCATACCCATATCATGCAATTAATCAAACATTTAAGCAAGATATGAACACACCATGTCAGATAAATCAACTAGACGACACAATAGGCACCAAACACTCAAACACCAAATGGACGACATAATCAACAATGAAGCACCCAATATATTGCATAAGCAAACTCAGACCTTAGTGTATTTCAGAGGAGGCTATCTTGTTTGCACAATCGATCTAGGTTAGCATGATACAACTTCACAACATATCAACTCAAACATAGATTATGATATCCATAATAGTAACTAACTAACATGTTCACATCACAAGCTCATAATAATTTGTCGTTCATGCATAACAATCACATATGTACAATCAATCTAGATTAGTACGACACCATATCACAAATATGTCGGCTCATACCTAAATATCGCAACCATAACCATCTTCATAGGTCAAACCAGGTTAACACAATACATATAACATCAAGATATTCAATGCAATGAACATAACCATCACACATATGACCAATCGAAATTAAAACATCAAGATCTCAATGAAATAACCCTAATCATCAAGTTAATAACACATAACAATAATAAGCTCTATATCATGCTCATCAATAACATATAACCTAATCATTAGGTTATCTAACATAAAACAACAGTAGCAATGCATAAAACCACAAGTTACCATCATTCTTGACTATCTGACACATGTGCATATAACTACACTAATCAACTAACATCTATCATGAATGTAAGCATAACATCAAAAGACATGTACATAAACCTAATGTATATAACCCTGATGCATATAAAAATTATTAACTTACATACCTGCATGTCGACATACAATACATGTATGACTATTTCCTCTTAACCCAAAGCCTAATGTTGCAACCTCATTATGATGATTTGCATCTATAGCTCTATCTCAGCCAACACATTAGCATCATAACATACCAATATCACCCTAATGACCAAATTGCATACCATGACTTCACAGGGCATGCCTAACCTATTATTCATGCATAATTACAACCAAGACCAAGCATACATAACGACTGCATATAGACATATAACACAGGATAAAAAACCAAATACACATCCTTCTAGCTAGAATCCATTCATCAATGCATGACCATATCAACTTCACAAACCATGACCGCATGCATGAAAACAACTATTACTCCATTGTACACATTGCAACATGAAACTAATAATATGCATAAACAATGCCTAACCAAAAACACATATGCATAAACACATGTAGTCGAACATAAGTGATCAATTCTTGATCAACATACAAGACTGATACATGGAAACAAAATATTCAAGAATGTAACCTAACATACCAGGATGTAAGTAGGCGACTTAAAATCAAAACGTAAGCGACATATAACTATATGCAACCAGTCACATACTCATGACAAATGCATTCCACAAAATCAACATCAAATTCTCCTTGACAACCTTACTACAACCATAATCAAACATCAAGCAAATGCAACAAGCACATGAAATTCAAGTGCAAGAGACACACATGCAACTAACATGCATGCGTGACCAACATACACCGCACATCCAGTCCGAGAGTTGAACCATGCTCTTATACAACTCTGTAACACCCTCCTCCCAGATCCACCTAAGTAACCATGCCAATCGCGGTAAACATGAGACGAGAGGCTACTATGATTAGATTCGACCTCCTAGGTGACCTTAGGAAGTGGAATCAATGGAACATCACACAGTCCTCCAACGTCATCCACATAACCTTCAGGAGATAAGTCAACCACTCAGACAACCTGTCCCTAGGTCATACTGTTGTTTTAACCAACTTAGGCCAGAGTAACGCTCCTTAGACACTGCCAAGGCAAGTTATAACGCTCCCCCGACACTGCCAAGGTGAGTTAGTCTCTAGGCTAACGCTATGTTTTGCTAGCATTACGAGATTTGAGCCACCATTTTCGGCCTAGAGCTTGGGACACTGCCCATAATGGAATGATCACTTAAAATTAGTGAGAATACAAGGAAACAGGGACGCAAAAGCAATAATATGAACAAGATCATAACCATACCCCTACTAGCCATGACAGGCATTTCATCAAACTTATCATCATCATGTGACCTACAGGTGTAAACAACAAAATTAAGTGTAGGGATCTTATACTTTATTGAGAATTGCCAAGAACCATTGTTTCCTCATATCATTTGTTGCCTTATCATTTATTATATCATAGATACATTGTCCATTCAAATACAAGTAAAAACATTATGAGAGCCATACATAGCTGCTGTCACACGATATACATATAACCAGCATAATAGGAACAAAAATACAATGAACATATCAACCATCAAAATCCATGTATATATTAGTACTTTTACACATGAAAATCAAGGGAATGAATTTCTCATTAATCAATGCAATGAACCAACCGGAGATGGGACTACCACATTCCACCCGACCATAGATTGGCTGAGCCAAGTCTCTCTTCAGCCAATCACCCCCATGCCATATTCCAATTATGAATGTGGGATTCATAGAACACGTCAAAAACACCAATCAACATGGATGCCACCGGAATTCTCCGCCTACACTGTGAGGAATTTGAGTGCCTCCTAGTCTCTCAAGATTCACCATGCATCCACTTTCCGATATGGGGATCACTAGGCCCTACACCGAGACACACTCTCTAGGCTTTATCGTGGATCCCATCTCGGGATCACTAGGCCCAACGAAGATAAAAATCCACCTCTTGGCTTTACCATATATGCTGCCATTCACCTTTCCTAAGCCTACAGATGCACACAATCTAGCTTTACCACAACCCACAGTCTGGTTCAGGGGTTACTAGACCAGTGGCTTTGTGATCCTCAGTCTGGTTTAGGGACCACTTAGACCATGTGTTTGTCAGTTGAGAGATCCACCCGACTTAGTTTCAAATCTAATTCATCGATCCCACATAAACTGAATGAGAGAACCCATCTCATCAAATCTATTAGGAAATGGAAAGGCTAGGCTAAAAATATTGTCACACCTGGAAAAACTCATGCCATGGTAGAAAAGAAACACATGCAATCCCACGTATGCCAAATCTAGGAAGGAAAATACACATGCAAGTTGATACTCGCAATGTAGCTTGTTGTAGCTGCTTGATCCCGCCTTTCCCTACTTGATCCTTGCCTCCTCTTGCCTTCTTTGTCTTTCTTGCTCCAATGCCAAAGTGCTCCAAGAAAACTCTAAGTGTCCAAGAGTATGAGAGAGAGAGAATAATGAGAGTGCTCCAACATTGAATTGAGAAAATGTTACCAACTAATCCTCATAAGCCTTTTTATGAATGAGGCCTCTATTTTCTTCATTTTCCATTATTTTACTTCATTTTCATTCTCACATGCAATCTGTGACCTTTCACCTCCTTTTTCTCCAAAATTCCATTATTTTAATAAATAATTGTGCCAAAATGCCATTTTTTCTTTCCAAAACCTTAGCCATTGCCTTTGACAATTTCCTAAGCCATAAACAATTAAATGAACACCCCTTAGGATGTCTTGCCCAACACTCAGCTTGGAATAAGTGTCCCATCAATCATGGTCTTATATTTTTCACATGGAATTTTCAGCGGGGCTGTTACATGACCTCTAGACGCTCTCATGTTATAGGCCTGCCAGCGTCCAGGAGGCTCTAGACGCTCTCATGACAAGGCATGCCAGCTTCCAGGAACTATTTTGCTTAGCGTTGTGCTAGTGTCCCCGGGATTTGAGCCACTTTTTCAGGCCTAAAGTCCAAGTCACTACGGAGAATTGAATGACACCTTCGGATCAATAAGATAACAGGGGAACAATGATGCAAAATTAAATACTTGAACAAGCCCTTAACTAGACCCGTGCTAGCCATGCCAAGCATTTTGCAAACATATCACAAATATGTAATCTATAAGTGCAAACAATAGATTTAAGCATAGGTATCCTATACTTATTTGATAACCGCTCTGAACTATTTTTCCCTCATATCATTTGTTCCATTATAATTTATTAGGTCATGGATACATTGTCCATTCATTTACAAGTAAAAACATGATGAGAGCCATACATATCCACTATCATAAATCTCATACATAACCAACATAATAGCAACAAAAATACCAATGAATTAAATTAATTTTAATTACTTCTAATTAATTTAAAAAATAAAATAAGAAAAATAATTAAAAAAACAAAACTAACCTAATCTCTATTATCAAGTAATTAAGTAATTTAGTAATAAATAAAATTAATTTTAATTAAGATAAAATAAAATAAAACTAATTATAAAAATAATAAAAATTACATTACATTATATAAAAATAAACTTACAATTAATCAATTAAGCAAAACAATTGGAATAATTAAAGCTAGAATAATCTGAATTGAAATAATTAAACTAAAATTATTATAAAAAGAAAAAGAAAAAAAGAATTCATATATATATATAAGGGTCGGCTTCTATATAAAAATTTATCAAGACCTAAGTTTATTTATACTCTGGTCGAAAGATTCTTCTCTCAAGGAACTATCATTCATATTCTGTCAAATTTAATCCTGATGATGGACCACCTTTAGGGTTTGAAACGTCGACAGAATGAACACAATACTGTGGATTATCCGGATCATGCTACTCCAAAATACCAATGAAGTCATAGTCATATGATCCACATATAAACCAATATAATTCTCATAGAAATACAAAGAGAAATAACCTCATATCGATGACACAAAATCCAAACCCAGGATGGGACTACCACATTCCACCCGACCATAGAATGGTTGAGCCAAATCTCTCTTCATCCATTCACCCCCATGCCATATTCCAAGCATGAATGTGGGACTCAAACCAAAAGAACCAACCAAGGCATCCCGAGGCTAAACCACCTCACCCTCGTCAATAGAAACCAGGATTTACCTTAATCCATCCTGGATCACTATGCCAACACAATGAAC
Organism: Pinus taeda; assembly: GCA_000404065.3. Taxonomy (NCBI): domain Eukaryota; kingdom Viridiplantae; phylum Streptophyta; class Pinopsida; order Pinales; family Pinaceae; genus Pinus; species Pinus taeda. The sequence goes on along the minus strand of APFE031384162.1, from coordinate 7,151 downwards.
ATGTAATAACAGGCTTTACCATGATATCCACCCGATCGTTAGGCCAAACAAGCATGGATGCCACAGGATTTCTCCACCTACACCGTGAGGAATTTTCCTATCTTTTAGTCTCTCAAGCTTTACCGCAATCCACACTAGATCACTAGGCCCTAAACTGAGACCCACTCTCTAGGCTTTACCACTGTTGGGTATAAAATGCATATGCAAATTAGAGCTTAATTTAATGTCAACCCAGGAAGGTAAACTTAGAAGTGCTTATCTAAAATATATAGATCTAGAAAGATTCCTAATTTGTCCAAGATCTTAAAGTTCCCTTACAAGAATATATTCATTAAGATCTCTTTCAATAACTAATCAAACTTAGATCTAACAATTGTTTGAGATCTATGATTCTCTTACAAGAACATATTCTACAAGATCTCTTCCAACATTAGAACATCTAATAAGAAATTAAAAGCTGAAATGAAATAAACCTAGATCTAATAATTGTATGAGATCTTATGGTTCTCTTACAATAACACTTTCAAATAAGATTCTTCCAATATTAGAACATTTAACAAAACTTGAAAGCTGAAATCAAACAAAAACATAAAATAAATTATACATAAAATAAGTAAATAAGCATGCAAGTGAGGCCATGGGGGCCCTCCATAACTCCACAAGCACACCACTTCAATGGACACTCAGATGTAGAAGCAAAATTGAAATATGATCCTTTATTTCAAAATCTCCATTACAAACCAACTCTAAGATTACAACTCTAGGCTTCTAAGATTACATACTCCAAAATTCTAAGATTACAAAAACTTCTAGATTACAAATGGAGGAGATTGTACTCCTATTTATACAATGGGATGAGTAACAAACTCATAATGATCATCCACTAATCTCTCTTTAGTTCCATAAATCTCTCAACCATCTAGACACATAACCCCCTTTGTCCTTGATTTTCTCCATGAGATCATAATCTTCTCCATGAGTCTTATCTTATCAAATCCCTTTGTCCTTGATTTTCTCCATGAGACTTATCTTATCAAATTCCTTTGTCCTTGATTTTCTCCATGAGACTTATCTTATCAAATTCGGATTTGATCATTCAAAGCCACATAAAGGTATCTTGGAAGCTTCCTTGGAACCTACACGTCACAAAAACAATCCACTTTCCATATATGAAGTAAAATATATTATTTTCTAATATTTAATCAAGAATTTCTCTTAAAAATGCTTAAAAATAAATAATATTTGGAATACATAAATGAGACCCATTAATGGTGAACAATAGGGAAAATGACGTGACATGGTGGTGAATAATGAGTGATATAATGGAAGCATAGGTGAAAAATGTATGGTAATGAGTGATATTTGTATGACATTTTGAAGTCCAAACAATCTCTTTGATAACATATGGCCCTAGCCAATGCATTTGAAATTTTCCTGGAAGCTTATCAAACTTGTTATCATATAATAAAACTAAATCGTTTACCTTGAAGGTGTGCAGTTTGATGTGTCGATCGTGCCAAGCGTTCTCGCGCTCCTTCTGTACCTATTGATGGAATCCAGCCAAAAATCTATCTTCTTCGAGCTCTGTTCGTTGCGCAAGCCTCTTTTCAAAGGCTCTGCAGTCTTCCATTCCTATCAATGTCGCTATGTGTAGACTAGGAACAATGTACTCCATAGGCATCACAACCTCTATGCCATAAACCAACCTAAATGGTGTCTAAATAGTAAACTTCTTACAGGTAGTTCTATAATCCCATAACATTGTTGATATGTGCACATCCCAGTCATTCCTCTGTGTATTGTAAACCTTTTTTAGCGTGTTCTCCAATATCTTATTGAATGCTTCAACCATCCCATTGGCCTGTGGATGATATGGAGTACTCTTCTGGTGATAAACTTGGAATTCTTCTGTCAGCGCACTGATCATTTCATTAAGGAAATGTGTATCGCGGTCACTCATCAAAATCTTTGGGCAACCGAACCTGGTCAACACATATTCAAATAAAAACTTTGATGTTGTTTCCCCTGTACAGTCCTTCACGAGCTACGCCCCCCCATTTGTTCAAATACTCAGTCGTGGTGATGATATACCATGCACCAGTCTTCCTCGCTGGAGGTTGAATTAGTCCTACAAAATCAATTGCCCATTTCCAAAATGGCTACAATGATACCTGCGGATTCAAAGGCAGCTCATCCCTCTGTGATGACCTGTTGGTTCTCTGACATGTGTCGCACGCCCTACAATATGCTTTGGAATCCTTATGCAGCGTCGGCCACCACAACCCAACACGTAAAATATTCTGCATTGTTTCTTTTCCTACATAATGGCCTCTCGCAAATCCTCCATGAGCTTCAGCAAGGATACTATTCCATTCAAAATTAGGCACATAGCGTCGCAATATCTCGTTTGATCCCGTCTTGTACAAATGCCCTGCAATAATAGAAAAATCCACTGCACGCACCACTAATTCCTTCTTCTGTTGACTAGTGTATCCTTCTGGAGTCATTCTTGTAGTCATGAAGTGGATAATATCTACAAGTGATTGTCTTCTATGCATACTGCAAAGAGATGTGCGTCAGGCAGCCCCTCCTCTAAATTGGTAGGTTCCTCTCCTATTTCAATGCACGATAGATGATCTGGCCTTGCATTCAAGCACCCTGGCTTCACAATGACTTCAAAACCATATTCCTAAAACATCAACAACCATTTGCATATTCCCCCCCCCCCAGCATAGGCTTGTTGACTAGGTACTTTAGTGCAAAATGGTTTGTATACATCTTAAAGTGTCTGCCTAGTAGGTAATTTCTGAACTTCTGGAGCATGTACACCATAGCCAATCCTTCACGCTCTGTTATCGAATAATTCTTTTCAGCCTTAGATAACTTCCTTCTTGCAAACATTATCAGGTTATCCAATTCTCCCTCGTCGGCATGTGTTATTACTGCTCCCAGTGCAATACATGAAGCATCCACATGCACATGAAAATCCTTCTTCCAATTTAGGAAGACTAGGATCAGCGCACTGACCATCTTCTCTTTTAGTACATCCAGACTCCATTGGCATTCTTCATCCCAACAGAATGTAGCATCCTTCTTCAATAGCCTTTCCATCAGCACGGTAATCTGAGCATAACTCTTGATGAACTTTTGATAGTATCCAGTCTGACCCAACATTGCGTGTAGTTCTTTAACACTTCTTGATGCCTCCAAATTAATGATAACCGTGATTTTAGCAAGGTCCACTATTAATCCTTGTCTACACACTAGATGACAAGTAAGATTCCAAAAGGGGCATAAAATAAGCACTTCTTCAAGTTTAGCATGATCTGATACCTCCAACATATATCCAACATCAAGCATAAACTAGTCGCATGGTGCTTAACCAGTCCAAACATTGTCCAATCATCAAAATATACCTCCAAAAACTTGTGAATGAACTCTTTGAATGTCACAATGACTACACGCGAAAAGATCGTCGACACATTCTTAAGTCCAAAAGGCATTACATTATACTGAAAACATCCCCACTTAGTCGCAAAGGTAGTCTTACTCTTGTCTTCTGGTGCGATCTTAATCTGATGGTATCTAGAGAACCCATAAGTGAATGAATAGCCCTCATGCCCGCCAACATTATCCAACACTTCATCCGTGAATGGAGCTGGAAAAGGATCATAAACACAAGCATTGTTCAGCTTCCTAAGATCTACGCAAATCCTTATTTTATCCTTCTGCTTCTTTTCCTGAATGACCATTGGACTTACCCAATCAGATTCCTCCATTGGTTCAAGAATACCTGCTGCAAGCATCTTGTCCAACTCCAAGTAGACCTTTTCCTTGTACTTGGGATTATGGCAATATGGCCTCTGCTTAATAGGCTTCACATCTGGTTTCAAAGTTATTTTCATCACTCCCAAATTGCCTATGATGCCAATTAAGTATGAAAACTTCATGGGAAACAAATCATGATATTCATAGAGCAACTCAGCGGCCTTATCCACTATAGCATCATCCCAGTAGTCCCCTATCTTTACAAACTTTGGCTCTGCCTATGTGCCAATGTTCAGTTGTCTAGTTTTCAATGGCGCGGTGATATTTGGATTCTCTATCTATGGTCCCTCAACTTCACGACGGCCTTCTATATTTAGGATATTAATGTTCCTTGGATCCTCATCTTTGTCTTCAACAGTGACATTGTAGCACTACAGCACATGGCTTAGATGGGTGGTAAAATTTGGTTGAATAAAATCAAAGGATCCTGCATTATTCTGAAGATCGTTACCTTGACCTCCTGCAACGCCTCATCAATGCATTCAAACCCATCCTCAAAATTGAATGTCATCAAGAATCCCTGTCTCATAATGACCTAGTCATCAACGTCGTGGAAAAGCTCCGTCTCCAAGTGCCAGTTCATTGGTATTACGTCCACAGTATGACAGAATAAGTGTACCCACTCAAGTTGCAGCTCTGCTCCATAAACTTTAGTCCATTTTGCCAAATGATCGCATGGATCATTCCTTCCATCATATTTATCCATTAACCAAACTTTTGTTCAACCAAGATGCAATCGCATCATCTTGTATTACTCGCGCCACCCATCAAAATTGTCTTTATGCGTACCCCACCATCTTGTGGGCATAGCGCACAACGCCAAATACAAGGCTTGAAAGTGATGCTTTTCTGGTACTTCCCTTTCAAATGCATCCAAAATTTATCTGCATCAATTAAACCATCATAATAAGGTAAACTTCTTACCTCCAATGATACACAGTGCAACAATTTAGTCATCATGTTACAGTGCAACATGGATACTTTGTGCAACCTATTATGCTAATGTTCCAACTCCTCATTTGAATCTGATGTACAAGAACTTTCGCGATCCCATGCAATGCGTCCATCTGCTGTCGAATTCATCCAATCTTGATCTCGTGCTGTTATTTTGTAGATCTGGTCCAAATAATCGTCACTTTCATAATCGCAGACCGGTTCAGTATAGCGCGATCCTTCTGCAGGGTCCAGAGGTACTACCACGCGGAGCGATTTCCTTTTGAATGCCATTGTTCGCTTCTCCAATTTGATCACTCCATTCATGTCAATAGCCCAATCAATCCCAAGGAGCGTGGCATAGGGATTGTTGTCATCAACAATCTCTATCACTTTGAAATCATCCAATGCACCCGCGCCTTCAATATCTATTGTTACTCCCTGCAATCTTCCCATGGGGATAATCTTTTGTTGATTTTTCATCCTCAATTGAATCAGATACCACTGCAACGTAGGTCTCCCCATTCTTTCCCACGGTTTTTTAGGAAATGCGTTTGCATCCGACCCCAAATCCATAATAACTTTATCCATTTCATATTATCCTATCTGTGCAGTGAGCCTCATCTCACACCCTGTTCTTTCCTTATGCTTACCAATTTTCCTCACTACGCTCAGCCCCTCAAGAGAATTTTCCTTACCGACACATTTATTTATCAATTCTTATAATCTTTTCATGGCCTTGGTGTCGCATAGCAGCTTCCTATAGGTATACAAGAATGTAGTAAGCATGGATGGGTCCATTTCTTCAAACTGCTTATCCTAACTTCTTGAGTTAGAATCCTCAGCAAAGATTTTCTTCGCTTCCATGAAGGTTTCTTTCACGCGCTCCAAATCAAACCCAACTTCTTTTTCTGGAGCCTTGTGGCCTCATTCACTCTCTTGAGGTTGCTTTCCCTTATCCTCACCATCGTCATTCCACTTCGCATCATGATATTCACATTAGGATCCTCTTCGCGGGGTTCAGCCCTCATCATCTGCAGGTTCTGGGTAGGTTGTTGAGGTTGCGTCCCCTTTTCCCGCATCTTAGTTATTAATACAGGGCAGTCTTTTATCACGTGGTCAAACTGAGTACAGTATCGGAATGATAGGTAAGTCGGGTTTGTACATTCTCGTGCGTAGTGTCCTGGCACTCCACAATTGTAAAAAATAACTTGTCCCCGACCTCTCACAAGTCCTCCTCCACCTCGACCTTGCCCACACCCCTGACATCCTCTGCGCCCTCCCTAACGTCTTGATCCGGAGGTTGAGTTTCTATATGCATTCGATATGTGGGAATTCTTTCCATCATCAACTCATAGCTACAGCAATTACTCTCATCATGACCCACTGATTTACAGAAGTTGTAGAAGAGTTGTTGCGGTTTCTGCACAAATTTCTGCAGTGAGTGACAGTTGTCTATCAAATGTTTTCCAACTACCTAAAAAATAGCACACCATAACATGGGCCCTATACTTGGCCCTACTTGAGCTTCCGGTCTCAGAGGTATTGGCCCTCCTCCCACAACATAATTCCCAAAGATAGGGCAGTGATCTTTGTCATTCCCTTGACTCTTACATTTCTAACACCAAACTTCTTCATGCACCTCTGGCCAAGCCACTCTTTCTTTCTTCATACTTTGAAACTCTAGACAAAGATTTTGCAACTCCACATGAATCTGCTAAACTCCCAAAGTAGCATCTGGAATTGGTGTCTCATGCAACCTCATCATAATTTCTAGAGCTTCCGCTTGGGTCCCAATCTTTTGTTGTGATAAGGCGTCCCTTAGGTGAGGAAAGAGCGAAGCTACAAACCATTTGTGGTCTTGCCCATCAGTAAGATTCATGTTAGCTTTATGCATCTGGCATTTCAATCTTTGATCCAGCTCCCAGGGTGTTTCACTAGGCCTCATCATGATTTCCTTGAATCCAATGATTGATTTCGCTTCTGACTTGGGCCTACTGAATTCCTTATTCAGCGTAGTTTGAATGTCTGCCAATGTAGTAGTTGGGTTATTGATGCAGTACTTAATGTAACACGCTAGCGCGCTATCCTGTAAAGTAGTAACTAACGTTTCTTTCTTCATCTAATCATCTGTAATATTCTAGGTTGTCCATACAGCCTTCGCAATGAACCAAAACTAGTCTGAGTCCTCATTTCCCAAGCCTTTGAAAACAAGAAACTTCATTGCATTCGCCATATTGAACAGTGGTGGAGGTGGTGGCAGTGTGGGCAAAGGTGTGTGTTGTGGAGGCGAAGATGGAGGTGGTGTGGGCGGATGGGGTATTTGTGGGAACCCTTGCCTTATTAACTAAACAACGCTCTGTGGTGAAGCCTGAGCTGATCCTTCGTTG
>APFE031384146.1:36429-89320 GCA_000404065.3 Pinus taeda | reverse complement strand
TGGAAAACAGAAGAGAGTCAGATTCCTTAGAGTTGGGAAAGAAAAGAAGAGCGAAAAATTAGAGCTTGTGCATACAGAAGTATGGGGACCTGCTCAGGTATCATCTCTTGGTGGCTCTCGTTATTATGTTACTTTTATTGATTATGCAACCAGAAAAACCTGGATTTATTGTATTCGAAATAAATCTAATGTATTTGATACTTTCAGGAAATGGAAAGCTTTGGTTGAAAATGAGACAAGGAAAAGGTTGAAGTGTCTCAGATCAAATAATGGAGGTGAATATTGCAGCAAAGAGTTTGATAGGTACTATTCAGAGAATGGAATTCACAGAGAGAAGATAGTTCCAAGAACACCACAAGAAAATGGTGTGTCAGAAAAGATGAATAGGACAATCATGGAGCGTGCAAGGTGCATGAGATTGCATGCAGGATTGCCTTTACAATTTTGGACAGATGTTGTAGACACTGTTGTTTATCTAATAAATAAAGGGCCTTCAATTTCTTTGGATGGTGGTATTCCAGAGGAGGCATGGACAGGTAAAAAGGTAAACTACTCATTTTTAAAGACTTTTGGTTGTGAAGCCTTTGTCCACATTAATAAAGAAAATAAAACAAAGCTTGAGGCAAAATCAAAGAAATGCACCTTTATTGGATATGGTGTTAATCATTTTGGTTATCGCTTATATGATTATGAAAATCACAAAATCTTTAGGAGCATAGATGTAATATTCAATGAAAAGGTTTTGTATAAGAATCAGTTGCAGTAAAAGAAACAGGAAAAAGAAAACAGAGAATATACAGTGCTTGATTATATCACAGGAAAAATGATGGTGCCTGAAAATCATAATGATTAACAGCCAGAACAACAACCACAACAACAACAAGCACTTCAAACACCTGAAAGTGGTGTTAGAAGATCTACTAGGATAAGTAGACCCCCTGAACGATACTCTCCTTCATCATATTATGTATTGTTGACTGATTCTGGTGAACCAGAATGTTATGAAGAAGCAGTGCAGGTAGAAACCAGGAAGAAGTGGGAGCAAGCCATGAAAGAAGAGATGGATTCCTTAGCACATAACCAAACTTGGGACTTAGTCAGGTTGCCTGCAGATAAAACAACATTGCAGAATAAATGGGTTTACAGGCTGAAGGAAGAAGATGAAGGAAACCAGAGGTACAAAGCTAGACTTGTGGTGAAGGGGTTTGCACAGAAGAAAAGTATTGATTTTGATGAAATATTTTCTCCTGTTGTTAAAATGGCTTCAATCAGAACTATTCTAAGTCTAGTAGCAGCTGAAGATTTGCATCTTGAGCAGTTATATGTAAAGACAGCCTTTCTCCATGGGGATTTGGAGGAAGAGATATATATGCAGCAGCCACAAGGATATGAGGTAAAAGGGAAGGAGAAACTAGTGTGCAGGTTGAAGAAGAGCTTGTATGGCTCAAAACAGGCTCCAGGGCAGTGGTATCTAAAAATTGACAAGTTTATGTCTGAACAAGGTTATACTAGGTGTCACTCTGATTATTGTGTTTATCTCAAAAGGCAAAATGATGGAAGCTATATTATATTGTTATTATATGTAGATGACAAGCTTGTTGCAGGTTCTAACATGCAGGAAATAAATGTGCTCAAAAGGAAATTGGCAAACTCATTTGCAATGAAGGATTTGGGTGCTGCAAAATAAATCCTTGGTATGAGAATAACTAGAGACAGGAAGAATCGCAAATTAACATTGTCTCAAAGTGAGTACATTGAAAAGGTGTTGAAAAGGTTTAATATGCATAATGCAAAAAAAGTCAGTTACCCTTTGGCTAGCCATTTCAAATTAATAAGAGGCTGTCCAAGACTCAGTAAGAATGGCTCTATGTCTAAGTTCCATATGCTCAGGTTGAGCTTAAGTATGCAATGGTCCACAAGGGCTTGATATTGCACATGCAGTGGGAGTTGTAAGCAAGTCAGAACGATAGGGAAATAACATTGGATGGCGGTGAAGTGGATTCTCAGGTATTTGAGAGGTACCACAAATCAAGCATTATGTTTTGGTGGTTCAAACATTGCTCTACAGGGATATGTTGATGCAGATACAGCAGGTGGCAGAGATAACAGGAGGAGCACTACAAGATATGTATTTACTGTAGGTGGAACAGCTGTCAGTTGGGTTTCAAAAATCCAAAGTGTTGTTGCACTTTCAACAGCAAAAGCAGAATATGTTGCTGCTACAGAGGTTAGTAAAGAAATGATTTGGTTACAAAGGTTTCTGGATGAATTGGGTAAGAAGCAGGAGTTGGGCAGGTTGTAGAGTGACAGCCAGAGTACCATACATCTTGCAAAGAACTTTGTATTTCATTCCAAGACTAAACATATACAGCTCAAGTACCATTTCATACGGCCAGCATTGGAAGATGGACAGTTGAAGCTGGACAAGATACACACTAGCCAAAATCCTACAGAGATGCTAACAAAGTTGTAACCAGGGAGAAACTGAGAATCTGCTTAGTTTCAATTGGTCTTCAAGTATGATGAAGAATATGAGAAACAACCAGGTCCAAAGAGGAGTCATTGTCCAACAAATGAAGCAGCAATGGAGTTGCTATAATGAGTCTCCAAGTGGGATATTGTTGGGTGTGGAGCCTAATTATCTTCTGTATTCAAAGGTATCGCCGCATTGGACTGCAAGGGGGGTAGCTGCGACCTTTGGAGAGGCCCCCCTTAGCGGGGGTTTTCAAGGGTAGCGCCCCCGAAGCTAAGAATATATGTAAACTTGCCTTGTAAAAGTATAGTAATTTCTAGTCAATCTGGGCCATTCATTAAGCGGAGATCTGACAGTAGAAGTTATGTTTAATTTAGGGTTTTTTGCCCTAGAAGGCAACCCATCACTATATATGAGGGAATTGTATTGCATCTATGTATATCTGTATTCTGAGTGAGGAAGAGAGAGGAGATTGAAATCGAAGAGGGTGTTATAGGGGATGTGTTGTAGGTTGTATCTCTTCAGTTTGCTGGATAATATAATAAAAGAAGGACTGGTTATTTCTCCGTGGATGTAGCCCTAACTGGGTGAACCACGTATATTTGTGTCTCTCTTGTTTTATGCGTTTTTTGTGTTTATATCTCTGCAATATTTTATGTGTTCCATTGCTCCGTAATATATAATTTTCTAACACTTCCATCCTAAGACTGATGGCCAGATGGAGGTCGTCAATATGATGATAGTGCACATACTCTGCATGTACAACTCCAAGCATCCTCAAACTTGGGATGAGAATCTTTAATATCTTCAACACAATTATAATAGAGCTCTCCATAGCTCAACTTGTCACAATCCCTTTCAAGTGGGTCTCGGATTTAACCCATTGTGTCTGATTGATGTTGCCATGCCTCATGCGACTCCAAAGACCAAATCCACTCATGTATTATCTGAGGCTGATAAAGTGACCAAATTACTGAACACATCCAACACATCCACCAGTAGGTCCATGACATTCTTGAGAAATCAAATGCCAAGTACAAGCAATGACATGATCAACATCGGGTGCCACACAAGTTTCAGGTGGGCGACAAAGTTTGGTTGCATTTGCAGAAGGAATGCCTTGTTGAAGCCTATCAGAAACTCAGACCACTCTGATATGGTCCTTACACCATTACCAAGGTTTTGGGGGAAAATGCATTTGAGCTCAGCATTCCCCCATTCCTTGGCCTACACCCAGTGTTTAATATGGACCACCTTCAACCATACATCCCACCATTGCTGGAGATATCAGACATTGCAGAACAACTCACACCTACAAAGTTGAATCCAGGCTGCATGGAACAAGCCAGAATTGGTCGAATCATGGACACACATATCAAGAACACCTAACAACAAAGGATCCCACTATATCAAGTTGTCCAAGCATGCCAACTCCTTCACCAGGGCAAGTGGCTCACCAGGGACCAAGTTCAGCAGAAGTTTCCTCGTCTCATGGAGGAACTAAACGCAATGGGGACCATTTCTTCCTAAGGGGGGAGGAATGATCCAGGTGGATATTGGTGGCCACCCATCTATTCCACTTGGACCCCCACTACTCTTTCTTTCAGTTTTTCAGTTTCCTAGTTGTAGCATAGTTTAATATTTTTGGCAGTTTTTGAGGTCCTAAACTTCCAGAGTCGTTTTGAGGCCCTAAACAACGTTTGTTTTTGGAAAATCATCAACATATGAGTTTACAACAAAATATTCTCTATCAAAAGTTGTATTCCTTTGATAGATATTTCTAACGAGGTATCATGTGCGTTAAACGGAAATGGTATGCCAAAGTTACGACCCTGGGAAGTTGATGTACCAATTTACCCCAATGGGGCCCATAGTTTGGTTGTTCATCTCCCAGGTTTAGGTTTTTTATATGTTTAGGGTTTTCCATTGTATTTCTAAAAAATAAATGGGCCTTTGAGCCTCATTGTAATAGAGTTCAGAGGCATGTAGTCGCTACATCTATTCTCAGAGATAAGTTACCATTGCCCGAGCTAGTCTTATTTCCATTTTGTTTGTAAGCATATTTCAGTATCTAATATGAATGAAATTAAGTGTTAGTTCTGCTACATCTCTATATTTATGGTGATATTTGTAATTTTTTGTGTCCCTGTTTAAATTCAGATCATCTGAACATGAGTTATCAAACTCTTTGTTGTAGTATTCACCTCCATTATCTGATCTGAGACACTTAAAATTATTTCATGTTTCATTATCAACCAAAGATTTCCATTTCTTGAAAGTATCAAATACATCATATTTATCTTGAATACAATAAATCCATGTTTACGAAGTTGCATCATCAATAAAAGTAACATAATAGTGAGATCCACCGAGAGATGATACCTGAGAAGGTCCCCATACAACTGTATACATAAGCTCTAATTTTTTGCTCTTCTTTTCCTTCCCAGCTCTAATAAATCTGACTCTCTTATGTTTTCCATAGACACAATTTTCACATAAATCCAAATCATCGTGCTTCAAACCTGGCAATAAATTTCTTGAGTGAAGAATTTGCATCCCCTTCTCACTCATGTGCCCGAGCCTATGATGCCAAAGTGTTATTTATGCTCCTGTGGAGGTTAAAGTATTAAGAGAATTAGAAATACTATTGCATAAATACAATGTACCAACCTTTTATACTTTTGTTATTATCAGGGCTCCTTTAGTGAGCTACCAGGTTTTTTTGTAAAAGTAGTTACAGAGCCTTCACCTCCCAACTACCCTATTGAAATTAGATTTTTCTTTAGCTCTGGAACATGCCTTACCTCCTTAATTAGTCATTGGTTTCCATTCTATTGCTTTATAAAAACCTTACCCATTCCAACAATTTCACAGGGTTTATTATCACTTAGACGAACCTTTCTAAAATCTCCTTGAACATAGTCATGAAAATGTTTCTTATCAGGTGTGTCATGGAATGAGAACCCTAAATATACCACTCGGGCATCAATAATATTCTCTAATGAATTAATCAAATAATCTTGCAACACATCACCTATCATATTCACTTCGTGATTGTTCTCTTGTTGTCCATCTCCTTCTTTTCCCTTCTGAGATTTGCAGTCTTTCTTCAGGTGTCCTTTCTTCCCACATTTCAAGCACACTATCCCTGATCTTGATTTGGATATGCCTTTTCTTGACTTACTGCAATTTCTTGGGATCCTTCCTCTTTCCATTTTTATTCCCCTAGTCTCTGTAGTCAAAGCATTACTTGATGTCTCACCGGAGCTTTTCCGTCACATTTCCTCGCTAAGGATGGCATAACCAACATCATCAAACTTTAAAGTACTAGATCTAGAGGCAGAGTTACTAATGGCCATAATTAAACCATTCCAAATTTTTGGTAATGAGCATAGAAATAATAAAGGCCTAACTTCATCATAAAAATTTACTCCTAAAGAACTTAATTGATGGTAATTGTATTAAACCCATTTAAATGATCAGAAACAAATCCACCTTCTGACATCTTCATATTAAACAAACACTTCATAAGAAATACCTTATTCGAGGTTGAGGGTTTTTCATATAGTTTCACCAAGGCCCTCATTAGACCTTTCATTGTTGTTTCCTTCAAAATATTGAAGGCTACCAACGCTGCCAGGAACAACTGTATTGGTCCTAATGCTTTTCTATCAAGAATCTCTCATTCTTCATCTAACATACTCGTCAACTTCTTTGTCTTTCTGCTCAATGGTAGGTACAAATCTTTTTTATATAAATAATATTCCATCTGCATTTTCCACACCTATTAGTTTTGGCCATTAAAATTCTTGACCCTAAACCTACCATCTTCTTCCATTGCTCCCACTCAAACCAGAACCCTTCTCTTCTGTGAGTTTATCAGCCAAATAAACCTTCGACTCTGATACTAGTTGTTAGAAATGATTTCACTCAATTTGGGCTATGTCCACGGAGAAACAACCAATTCTTCCTTTATATTATCCAGCAAAATGAAGAGATACAACCTACAACAGATCCGTTGTAATTTCCTCTTTGCTCACACACAGTCTCCTCTCTCTTCCTCGCTCAGAACAATAATACACATCCACAATACAATTCCCTCATATAAACGAAGGGGTTGTCTTCTAGGGGAAAAAACCTAAATTAGCATAATTTCTACCATCATATCATCTACCTAATGGATGGCCCATATTGACTATGAAATAACAATATTTTACAATGCAATTTTTCATCTATTTTTAGCTTCGGGGGTGTTTCCCTTAAACCCCCACTAGGGCGGGTCTCCAAACATGTAATCTCTCCCCTAGACCCCCCAAACAGTAATAATGGAAGGACAATCCCCCTCACAACCCCCTGTCATGGATTGGGATCCAAATGCGGCTGAAGCAAGACCTCTGAATCAAGAAGATAATCAGGCCCCACATCCAACATAAGAAAGTATTTAGCTCCTCTATTACCAAAATGAGTGTAGAGGGCTCAAAAAATCAAAGCCCGGGGTTTGAAACCTATACTTCAATGCAAATAATCCCATGGACCCTAGTTTTGGGTTTGGGGCACAATAGTTGGTCTCATGAGTCTCTTGGTGGTGAAATAACATATTCTTGCTCCAAGGTTAAGGGCTCTGAGGATGGTGCTCGCCCTTCCATGTCTCAAGGGGTGAGACAAACCTCATATAGGACTTGGATCAGTTTCCAAATCATGTGATCACTGCTAAGGCAGTCGGGCATGTTGGTCCAAGTGCATCATCTCGTAAATAATTTTGGGGCAAAGTGAAAATCTATTGAGGTGTTAAGGGTGCCCATGGATATGAATGACATCTTGCAAGTGACATAAGTCCCATGGCTCTCAACGCTTCACTTGTAGGGAGTCATATGCTCCTCTAGTGGGCTTGAGTCCCAAATAAGTTGCCCAACCCATTATAAAAACAACCTGCCAATTAAACACAATATACAGTGTCGCGTCTTCACCGTTAGGTACAATAATCATTAGTGCATCTTAGTGAACCAAGATTGTTATTAAAGGGAAAAATGAAACTTCATACAAGGTTTCCCTTCCAAATTTGGGGCTTTAATCACGTAGTAGTGTTACCTCCCTATTTAGGAGTGTTTAATGGATGACACTATCAGGTGTTTCTATCCCATAGGGGGAAAGGCAGTTCCCTAACACATCCTTTAGTCAATAGGTGTCATGTGAATAATGATGGAATGAAGGGGAAAAGGGGTATTCTGTCCAAATTCCATGGTCAAAGGTGTAGAAATGATGTGGAATTCCACATTTTGGGAGTACATATGTGAGGAGGGAGGAATCGTGGATACATGAGTTACCCCCGAACTTTCTTTTTCCATGCCTCCTATTTGTCTTTTTCTTTTTCTTGATATTTCTCTGTATTGTTGCCCAAAGCTCTAGGAAATGAGAGCATGCTCTGAATGATGTTTAGTAGTGGTTACCCCTTTAGTGGTGGCGCAGTTCATTGCCCACCAAGGGTTGAAACATGAAAGTGTTCATTTCCATGATGTGGTAGGGAAACATTGGCCCGAGGAACCAAGCGATGGCCATAATGGTAGGGGATAGAGCTCGTGGATTTTTCCCATGTGCTAATGTTAATGTCTCGACCATATTTTACATTTTATAATTTTATTTCTTTTATTTCTTTCCTGTGGCCATGATATGTTATTTCCTTTTCTTTTAGATACATGAACCTCCTGGAGTAAAATTTCTAGGCTCGACCCAAATATGCAGAAAAGGAGATGGGTTGTGTTAAATCCCAGTGGACTAATGGTAAGGTGGACCTGGAGATGGGAGGTGGAGTATAGGGCTCGTAATGCATAGAGGGAAGTGATAAGTGTGGAATGAGGAAAATGGGACAACGTTATCTCAATAAGCGTTTCCCAAGTAGTTCCCTTCATAAATCCATGGGCCAATAAAGGAGGTCCCACTAGACTAGGATTGAATATTAACCCCCCATTTAAGGTGAGGAAACAAAACCATCATCAAAACCCTTTGTTCTTTCAATTAACCTCATAATCCATGACAAGTTCCCAAATGAAAAACAAAAAAATCACTTGATTGCATAATGAATAAAGTATCTTATGGATCGGATTGCCCACCTTCCAACATGTTCTCTTGACAAATGGGCGAGGACACATACAATTGATGTATGTGGCAGAGATAAGAATGGAAAATCACATCAACTACTTAGTGGCTATCAGGGCTCTTAGATACTACTTGAAAGAGATGAGCATAAGAAATTTTATCTTATGGGATCACCCACATTTGGTCCATAACATTTTGATCCAACCAGGACATGAGCTCACAATAAAGATCATGATCCATGTACTCAAACAGGAAGTTCATGAGAACTCCATAAATCTCCTAGGACCACGGACCTATGTCTTTCACATCACAATATAACTATTTGTGAGCATGTCCACTAGATGTACTTTTATTGCCCATGTTTTTCATTAAATAATAAACCACATGGAAAAGTAAATATATCCTAGGTGGAATCTAATCTAGCATAATAACATGATATGATGATATTAGTTATGCAAAAGAAACATGTAATGCACCTACATTACCATGCAATGTAAACATTTAATGCATGAGCTAAGTATAGTCATATATCTAATGTAGCCAACACCTTATTGCATCAATATACAATAACTTTCCTTTATGACCATCATGAGGAAGGACACATAAATGTCACATTTTCCATTGCAATATTTTCTTGATGAATGATAAGGGTGGGAGGTGGGAACATATGAGGACCACGTATAAAGGATATTGGATGAGGAGGGAAAATAAAAATCCAACTTGCACCACCTTTCTTACAACGAAAGAATGGAAAATTCAATGATCAAGCTCAGGAATATCCTCCTTATGACATGAAGAGATAGATGGATCATACATATCCATGCTCACATCATCCTGATTATCAAGGGAAAAACATGGTGTGCTATAATCATCATATCCTAGGAAGAACCACAACCCCCTTTCAAGGCATTAGGGAGGATCCTCAATTTCATGGCTCCTAATAGATTCATTAAGAGGAGCATCAAGTTCCTCTTGGCTACCAATGACAACATGATCATTTGATTGATAATTATCATTATGAAGCATATAAAATAGGCCTTTCCAGAGGGCCATTTCTCATCATGGAAACTTTCATAAGATT
The DNA here is from genome assembly GCA_000404065.3 of Pinus taeda. Lineage (NCBI taxonomy): Eukaryota > Viridiplantae > Streptophyta > Pinopsida > Pinales > Pinaceae > Pinus > Pinus taeda. The sequence continues at coordinate 79,673 of APFE031384146.1, read as the reverse complement.
CGTATTTGCAATTGCCAAGGTGAACTTGAAAAGCCTTGAACATGCTTGCTTCACCTTACAGCGATTAACTTTGAGGCTTAATGAATAACTGGGGCTTTGTTCTTCCAATGGAGCCACTAGAAATTATTTATATTGTTGTTAGGGATGAAACACATGCTTTGTGTCCCTAGTAATGATGCCATAAATGTTGCCATAAAATCTAGCGGGCCTTGGAGATGGAAACCCTACAAGACAAAAGCTAGATAAAGTGCTAACAATGGGTTGGAGGCCCAATGTCACCTTAGTCAAAACCTCCTGCTCTTTATGGATTTTCACCGATGGGAGGAGTACCAATAAGAGATGAAGATATCAATTCTATAATATAGAGGTTGTACATAAGGTATAAGATGATCTCACTAGGGCTCATTTGAGAGAGGTACACAAAATAACTTCAAAGGATTATTTAAAGAAGCAATTTTCTCTAAATGAAAAGACCTAGAAAAGGGAGGTGCAAGACCTACATTTTGATGTATTTGATGATAATGGGATTTCCAAAGGTCAAAATCAAAGAGAAAGGGTTTCTTATAATGGATTTCAACAAGATCAAGGCTCATGAAGCCTTCAAACAAGTCCTCAAGTTAAGAGAATAAAACTAGGGTTTCCCTCTTGTTGATTTATGTAGCTTTGGAGGTAATTCCACACCCTAGGGTACAAGGTTTGAGAGAATTTTGACCCACATGAGATTTGTGGAAAAGCGTACCCAAGTAGTGGGTTTTGCACCCAAAGTTATGGGCGAGAAACCAAGAGGATTTTTTATGATTTGACCATTATTACAAGTGTAGCACCCTTAATGGAGCAAGGGGAAACTAAGGCAGCCATGGAGGCATTGATCAAATGAGAAAAATAAATAAATAAAAATAAAAATAAAATAAAAATTATTTATTTGTAGTGGGAAAATTGGAAATTTTTTCAAGTCGGCTTGGCTTGAGAAGTGCCATTTGAAGGGCTAGTCATTGCACCTAGGAGACATATAAATAAGAGAGGAGGTGAACTCATTTGATCACACATCACGTGTAAATACATCATTGGAGATGGAATTCTGAGCAGTCACAGCCTATAGGAGCACATTCAAGTGAAGGAAGGATGAATTGTTTGTTTCTTTTTTGTGTTTGATTGGGCCGAGTTAGGTAGATATTGGTCGAAACGTTGAGGAGAGGTTCTAGGCAAATGTGTGTGTATGGTTTGTTGTGAATTTATCTATGAATAAGCCACATAAATTTATGTGCATGCCAAGAGGCCCAAGCCCTAATCCAGTGATGGTATGTGGTCGTATTACCTAAGAGGGTTGTCATTTGTTCCATACTTCCTTGAGTTGCAAAGAGGTCAAATTCAGTGAATAAGTGGGTAGCCTCCAAACCCTAAATCTATCATCTTTAGAGTAGCGAAGAGGAAAGAAGTGGGTAGTGGTGAAGTCCCTATGTGTTGATGTATTTAAAGGAGCAAAGGAGCAGCTAGTGGGTAGATTGGTATTGGCCAAATTTCAGTGACACAAAAGGAGTAGTGATCATTAAAAGTAGTAGATTGTTGAGCTGCAGATTGGAAGGCAAAGGACCTACCAAACATGTTCAAGGTACGTGGACTGAAAGGGATGTCGAAGCACTACATAAGCAAGTAGGTAAAGTGTAATTTGTTCAGGGTAGATTGGTTATCATCGTTGTTGATACCAAGCCCTAGTTGTTGTCTTGTATCAGGGCTGATTGTAAGGGCCATGACCCTTGGTACGAGAGCCCTAAGATTATTATATTAAATATTTATAATATAACAAATGTTGGCTTGAAAATTTTGTCTTGTGTACTAGTTGATTCATTGTTGTGTATTTTCCATTGTGCAAAGTAGAAGCGTTGTGGCATTTTAGTGTGTTTGTGATCATGATTTTAGATTCAAACCAAAACCTTGAGTATCATAGAAAAATCAACATGGTACCAAAGCTACTCTAAAGGGCCAGTGAATCAGAGTGTGCACAACATACAACTCAAGAGGAAGTTGGTTCAATTGTTGTTGAAGGACTAATAGAAATGGAAAAGTTGTTTGTTGGTCTGCTATTCGAGTATAGGTTGGATGGGTTCTCCAACTATATTCCTTGGGAGGAAAGGATCAAGTTTGTATTGATGGTGAACAATATCTATGATTTTGCTGAAAAGGAGACTGAGAAACCAACTGACCCTAAGGAGTTGGAAGTGTATGAGGAGTTGGATATGAAGGTGAAGTTGATCATCCTAGATATTTTCAAGGATAATTTGATACCTCATCTATCAAGGTAGAGCTCTGCCCATGAGATGTGGAAAGCTCTTCAGGATATGTTCCAAAATAAGAATGAGAACCGGTTGTTGGAATTGAAGAGCACCAAGATGTTGGATGGTGAAGCAGTGGTGCCTTATCTAACGAGATTATTTCAGGTCCAAGATGAACTTGGTGCCATCGGTGAGACTATTGTAGATTATGAGATAATGAGGATTGCTTTGAAAGGGCTTACTAGGAAATGGAAGCCCTTCATCAAAGGGATCATTGTTTGGGAGAAGCTACTAGACTAGAACAAGTTGTGGAATGACTTCATTCAGGAGGAACTGCGAGACAAGGACCTTTGAAAATAAAAAGAATTCTTCTAATGATAATGTGCCTCTTGCAAGGAGAATGAAGGGAAAGGTAAAGAAGGACTTGAGTAAGATGAAGTGTTTCATCTATGGTGAATATGTTGAAAATAATACTGAGGGGGGGGTGAATCAGTAGTATCAAACTTCTTTTTCAATTTATGCAGATGAAATTTGCTTATACCTTCTAATTTAATATATTCTTCAGATGTGGATCATTAGAACTATTGCAAACAGGAACAACAAAAAATAGAGCAACAGCCACACCAAAGGACACGAGATATAAGGTGGAAACCCAATGTGGGTGAAAACCACCTACTGCAATATGTCTCTATCTTCTTTCAATTAGAAACTTCTTTTATAATGATTTTGTACTGGTGCAGACTTATACCAGCACGCAGGCTTCAACCTGCAGAAGGCTACAACCTTCTCTTTTCTTCCAAGGACCTCGTTTCATAAATTTTCAGACTGGATCCATGAATGTCAATCAATCAAATAGATCTGAAATCACCCAGAGTCAATAACTTCTCAATACAAAGCAACCATACACAAATTCAGAACCCTGAACTCAGCAATAATAAGTAAAGGAAGCTAAAAATATCTCAAGAAAATTCTGCAACTTCACCAACAGAAACCTCCGGATATCCGCACTTCTGCTGTGTCAAGCCTACGCACTTCCGCACCTGCTCTGTCTTATCTTCTGCGCACCTCCGTACCTACTGCGTCTTCTGTTCTACGCACCTCTGCACTACTGTGTCTTATGTTCTGCGCACCTCCGTACCTCCACACCTGTGCTGTCAACTGGACTGTGCACCTGCGCTGTCAACTGGACTGCGCACCTCCGCACCTGCACCGTATCTCGCCTACAGACCTCCGAGTATAGACACTTTATCAGTCCTCAACTATATCCCAGACTGTCAGATTCACATATCTGATCATGCACCAAGGAGATCTCGTCTTATCAGTAGATTCGCCTTATAATGCTCAGGATTCTCCTTAATTCAGATGCAGCTATTATTCACCAATCGATCACCAGAATTTCAGATCTTTCTCTTAAGATATTCAACACATAAATTCCCAGCCAAATAATCTCCTTTCCTTTTTATACACAAACCATGGACCAAAACCATAGAAACCCAATACAAGGGATCCAAACCGGGGTTCAAAACTTTAGATGCAAAAACCACGGACCAAACCATAGGTTCAAAAGCGTCGGACTAAATACCATGGACCACCCATAATATTTCCCACGTGCGTGCGCTTTTCTCTGCATGAAAGTGTGTGAACTGGGGGTCCGCATCTTTTGAACGGTACACTTGCGAACCTGTCCGCAACTTCCGAACGACACATCTGTGGAACCTATTGATGACCACATATTTGATATTAGGAACCTGCGCACCTGCCATTTTCTGCCATTCTGAAAGCCTGAACTTGTGATCTGCTACTTGAGTGAATTTCCATCAAGGACGACACTTATGTCATCGAGCCAAACCAGTGTCGTAATGCCAACAATCTCCCCCTTTGGACTTGATGGCAACCCAAAGTCACGCAAGATCTTTCCTCCCCTTTGTCATCAAGGGCAAAGGGTTATGATCCCCCTGAATGCATGCTGAAATCTCTGTTCTGTTGTGCTAATAAAGCTCCCCCTGACAAATAGGCAAGATCTGCAAGAAGATGTTCTACAAAATAAATCATGACTGACCTCTCTATCACCAAAGACTCATAGATACAACTCCCAACCAAGTGGGGATACATGATATAATGAGCATACTACATTATCCATCCCAGGCATAGTGAGGCAACCAAAATAAGTCGTTACATGACCTTGACAAAAGAAATATAAGACATAGAGACAAAAATATCAGCAGCATTATTCAGATCGGAATCCATGTTCTCCTTCTGCACTTGCTCCTCCTGAAATCCAACATAATTGAACCAAGATCTTCTATGATAATGCCAACAATGCATTATTAGAAGAATATATGCTCCCCCTGAACCTGTGCCAGAAGGTCTCTGACAGACCCACATAAACCAGCGTATGTACGCATACACCCCATATGAAACTTGCATACAACAGTATTTGAACCAGACAAGATTCAAGAGCAAGATGATGCATCAACTACCCCCAGCTTCTATCTGAGGTATTCAAAGGTCTCCCTGGGCAGTGGTTTGGTGAGGATATCAGCAACTTGTTCCTTAGAGGGAACATACTCCAGTTTGACCTTTTGATCAAGTACTTGTTCTCGGAAAAAAATGATACTTGATCGGGATGTGCTTGGTCTTTGAATGCATGACAGGATTCTTTGAAATACTGATTGCACTTGTATTATCACAAAAAATGGAGATAGGTGGAGTACAAGTGATTTGAAGATCTTGCAATGTTTGCATCATCCAAAGGAGTTGTGTGCAGCAAGATGCAGCAGCTACATATTCTGCTTCAGTTGTAGATAATGCAATAGAGCTTTGTTTCTTGTTGAACCATGATACTAATCTAGGACCCATGAATAATGCACCACCACTAGTGCTTTTCCTGTCATCCACACTTCCTGCCCAATCTACATTTGTGTATGCATGAAGTGTGAAATCTGTACCTCTAGGATACCATAAGCCATAGTTTTGAGTTCCTTGTAGATACTTGAAAATTCTTTTAACTGCCTGAAGATGAGTTTCCTTTAGATTTGCCCAAAACCTTCCAACTATTCCCACTACATGCATAATATTCGGTCTGGTACTTGTTAGATAAAGCAAACTACCAATCATGGATCTATAGGTTGGTTGATGTACTGCCGCCGATTCATCATTTGTGTTGAGGCTACAACCTGTCACCATAGGGGTACATAATGGTTTCGAATCCTCCATCCCATATTTCTTCAAGATCTTCTTGAGATATTTGGTTTGAGATAGAAAAATGGCGTCTTTGTTTTGTTGGACTTGTAGACCAAGAAAGTATGTGAGCTCACCAAGCATGGACATTTCAAACTCTTTCTGCATCACCAAGGCAAAGTTTTGACTCATGTCTTCTGCATTGCTACCAAATATTATATCATCAACATACACCACAAGTATTAGCAGCTTATTATTGTCAACTTTTATATACAGATTGCTATCAGTTGATCCTTTTATAAAACCTTGTTGATGGAGGTACTTATTCAACCAATAATACCATGCCCTTGGAGCCTGTTTAAGGCCATAGAGAGCCTTTTTGAGTATGCATACAAGATTTGGATCATTTCCAAGGATAAACCTATCTGGTTGCTCAATGTACACTTCTTCATTCAAGTCTCCATTCAGAAATGTTGATTTTACGTCCATCTGAAATACTTTGAACTTCTGAAAGCTAGAGAGAGAAAGGAACATTCTTATAGCCTCAAGTTTGGCAACTGGAGCAAAAGTTTCCTCAAAGTCTATGCCTTCTTGTTGCGCATATCCCTTACAAACAAGTCTTGCCTTGTTTCTAACCACATCCCCATTTTCATTCAGCTTATTTTTGAAAATCCATTTTGTCCCTATGACATTCTTGTCTTTTGGTCTCGGAACCAACTCCCAACTATTATTCTTTTCAATCTGCTCGAGTTCTTCCTCCATGGCCTTGACCCAGCATTCATCTTTGCAAGCCTCTCTTACATTTTGCGGTTCAGTGGAGGAGAGCAGTGCTAGATAGCTTAAAGCTTCTGAAATGGTTCTTCTTATTTGCACACCTGCCTCTTTCTGCCCCAAAATTTGAGATTCTGGATGATTCTTTTGAACGTATCTAGACAGAGTCTTTTCTTCTATCCTTATCTATTCTTCTGGTGCCTCATGGGTTTCTTCTTCGTCATGAATCTGATTTGATGTTGACGGATAATCTTCTTTGAGATCTTCAGAGTTTATCTGCCTAGGAGGGTTTCCTTCTTCATCAACCACTACATCAATGCTTTCAACAATTTTACCAAGTCTTTTGTTATAAAATTTGTAAGCTTTGTTGTGGGGAGAGTAGCCAAGTAGAATGCCTTCATCTGCTCTAGGTTCAAACTTGCCAAGATTTTCATCAATCCTTTTAATGTAGCATTTGCTTCCAAATATTTTGAAGTATTTTACCGTGGGAGTCTTACCATACCAAAGTTCATGAGGAGTCTGAGTGTTGTTTACCCGGATGTTTGTCTTGTTGAGAATAGTAACAGCGGCAAATGCGGCTTCACACCAAAAAGTTGCGGAGTTCCAGACTCATCAAGCATAGCACAAGCCATTTGTTGAATCGTTTTTTTCATCCTTTCCACTACTCTATTTTGTTGAGGAGTCCTTGCAGTAGAGAATTCCCTTCTTATTCCATGTTATTCACAAAAATCAAAAAATTCATCTGAGGTAAATTCCCCTCCTCGATCAGATCTGAGTCATTTGATTATGCGATCTGATTGGTTTTCAACCAAAGCTTTAAATGACTTGAACTTTTCAACAGCTTCATCTTTATACTTCATGAGTCCTATCCAACACATCCTTGAAAAATCGTCAATGAACAATATGAAATACTCTTCTCCTCGAGGTGATCTCTTCCTAGTTGGACCACATATATCAGTGTGGACAAGTTCAAGTGGCCTGCTAGCTGATCCTTCCTTCTCAGGGAAATTAGTTCTGGTTTGCTTACCAATTTGACATGATTTGCATATTGTGTTGTCTGGAATTCTGATGTCAGGAAGATCATGAACTGCTTGATATCTGCATGCTTTCCTGATCTGAGAGAAGCTAAGATGTCCCAGTCTTATGTGCCATAGCCAGTGTTCATCATTTTTGCTTAAGTAGAATTGTTGATGTTCTCCCTTGAGTACGTATAAGTTATTTGGAGTTCTTATGCCTCTGATCACTGTTTTTCCTGTATTAACCTCACAAACAATACATCCATTTGCTCGAAATATTACCTCAGTTCCTTGATCACACATCTGACTAACACTCAATAGATTATGCTTTAAGCCATCAACATACATGACATTTCCAGCTTTGACCTTCTCTTTCAATTGAACAGAACCTTTACCTTTTATGAATGCAAGGGTGTCATTTCCAAAAGAGACCTTCTTTTCTTTTTCTAAGGTAGTATATGACTGAAGTTTTTCTTTATTACCTGTCATATGTTTCGAGCATCCGTTGTCAATGTACCATTGATTTTCCTGTCCTTCCGCATATAAAGTTATCCCACAGCTTTCTGGTTGTGGTTCTTTCTTTCTCCATGTTTTGGAACTCAATGAAGCCTCTGAATTGTTTGTCGAAACCTGCTTCTGCATTCAGAATCTTCATGACCGAAATTGTTGCAGATAGTACATTCTATTTCATTTTCAAGAGCATAGAATTTATTGTAGGTTCTTTTCATGATTCTTGTTATGCTCCTTTGTTTTTGAGCTTCCCTAGTCATGATGGTCTTATAGGCAACACATTGAGCAGCTTTATGACCAAAGTTATGACAAGAGAAACATTGGCCATTGAAGAAAATCCTGCGATTATCAAATCTACCAACCATATGATTGTAGTTTCCACCCATTCTTGAGCTAAATTGAGATGATTTACCTGTGGTTGGTTGAGGCTTCTGTTCATTCTTGAAGTAGTTTGCCCCTGATTTACTTGATAATCTTTGATCATTCTTGAAGCAAATTGTCCCTGATTTACCTGGTGATCTGCATTATGCTTTTGGTTTTCAACTTGTTCCTTTCTCCTTGCTTCTTCAAGATAACTTTTGGAGGTGGATGGCTTCTGTGTTTGCTTCTGAGCTTGAGATGCTTCTTCAGAATATCCGAGACCTGTCTTGATTAGAGGAGAACACTGTACTTTGATAATCTCATCCAAAGTTTCAGATCCTTTAGCAAATTTGAGATTAAGGGCTTTTGTTTTCTCAATTTCTTTTCTAAGTCCAACAATTTCACATTCTAACCCTTCATTGTGTTTATCTTTTTCAGCAAGTTGGATTGTTAGAGTATCTATAATCATGTTCTTTTCCTCTAAACAAACTTTAAGTTTAGCAATTTCTTCATAAAGACCTTCTTCATTTATAGCATCCAAGAAGTCATCATCTTCAAAAGCCATCAAAAGTCTATTATCATTTCCTTGTTCATCTTCATCACTATTTGACAATCCATCACTGTCTTCATGCGTGTAATAGCTCTTCTTATTCTGTCTTATGTTCCATCTAACAGGTTCCTTACCTTTGTCTAGTTTATCTTTATGTGGACATTTTGTAGCATAATGACTGACCCTTCCACAAGCAAAGCATTTGAAAGGCAGCTTACCTCTGAATCTTCCAGTTCCCCATTGAAGATTTTTGACAAAATTTGATTCCTCCTCTTCTTATGACATATGTCCTAGCTCATAGTAATCTCCCTTTCCTGAAGCTTTGAATGCAGCTTCTCTTCTGTCTGATGGTCCTCCTTTTCTCATTTCGTAAGCAGTTAGAATTCCGTGTAATTTTGACATGGTAAGATTCTTTAGATTCTCCTTTTCTTCTATGGCAGAAACTTTTGAATCAAACTTAGGAGACAAATATCATAGAACTTTCTCAACCACAACAGCTTCTTTTATTTCTTCACCTAAGTTTTTCATACAAGTTACGATCTCATCTATACGTAGGAAATATCTAGCCACACTTTCATCATTATGCATTCTGAGACTTTCATACTAAATTCTAAGAGTTTGTAATTTTGCTCGTTTTACCTGCTCATCTCCTTCATAGCTTAGAACGATCTTGTCCCATATTTCCTTTGCACTTTTGAGCCGCATAACCTTGACAAATTCTGATTGAGATAGACTTCCTAATAGAGTATTGACCGCTTTGGCATTTGTTTCATACCGCTTCTTACCAGTTGTGTTTGTAGGAGTTGCTGATGGAAATGTGTATCTTGTTTCCACAATATCCCATACTTCTATACCAAGAGATTGAAGATAGGCAGTGATTCTTACCTTCCAATAGACGAAGTTGCTCCCATAAAAAATCGGTGGCCTGATAGATGCTTCCTTTTCGTAGTTGCTCATGGTGATAGATATTCCTTCAAGTGATCAAGATTTTCTTGAAGGACCTACTCTGATACCAATTGTTGAAAATAATACTGAGAGGGGGGGTGAATCAGTATTATCAAACATCTTTTCAATTTATGCAGATGAAACTTGCTTATACCTTATAATTTAATATATTCTTCAGATTTGGATCATTAGAACTATTGCAAACAGGAACAACAAAAAATAGAGCAACAGTCACACCAAAGGACACAAGATATAAGGTGGAAACCCAATGTGGGTGAAAACCACTTGCTACAATATGTCTCTATCTTCTTTCAATTAGAAACTTCTTTTACAATGATTTTGTACTGGTGCAGTCTTATACCAGCACGCAGGCTTCAACCTGCAGAAGGCTACAACCTTCTCTTTTCTTCCAAGGACCTCATTTCATAAATTTTTAGACTGGATCCATGAATGTCAATCAAACATCAAATAGATCTGAAATCACCCAACTTCCTTGTACAAATACTGAGCCAATAACTTCTCAATACACAGCAACCATACACAAATTCAGAACCCTGAACTCAGCAGTAATAAGTAAAGGCAACTAAAAATATTTCAAGAAAAGTCCGCAACTTCACCAATAGAAACCTGCGGATATTTGCACTTCCACTGTGTCGAGCCTACGCACTTCCGCACTTGCTTTATCTTATCTTTTGTGCACCTCCGCACCTGTTGCGTCTTCTGTTCTGCGCACCTCTGCACTGTTGTGTCTTATGTTCTACGCACCTCCGCACCTACGTTGTCAACTGGACTGTGCACCTCCGCACCTACGCTGTCAACTGGACTGCGCACCTCCGCACTTGATCTATCTTCTGGACTGCGCACATCCGCACCTGCGCTGTCAACTGGACTGCGCACCTCCGCACCTGCGTCGTATCTCGCCTGCGGACCTCTGGGTATAGACACTTTATCAGTCCTCAACTATATCCCAGACTTTCAGATTCACAGATCTGATCATGCGTGAAGGAGATCTCGTCTTATCAGTAGATTCGCCTTATAATGCTCAGGATTCTCCTTAATTCAGATCCAGCTATTATTCACCAATCGACCACCAGAATTTCAGATCTTTCTCTTAAGATATTCAACACATAAGTCCCCAGCCAAATAATCTCCTTTCCTTTTTATACACAAACCATGGACCAAAACCATAGAAACCCAATACAAGGGATCCAAACCGAGGTTCAAAACTTTAGATGCAAAAACCACGGACCAAACCATAGGTTCAAAAGTGTCGGACTAAATACCATCGACCACCCGTAAGATTTCCCATGTGCGTGCGCTTTTCTCTGCATGAAAGTGTGTGAACTGGGGGTTCGCATCTTTTGAACGGTACACTTGTGAACCTATCCGCAACTTCCGAACGGTGCATCTGCGGAACTTGTTGATGACCACATCTTTGAGATTAGGAACCTGCACACCTACCATTTTCTGCCATTCTGAGAGACTGAACTTGTGATCTACTACTTGAGTGAATTTCCATCAAGGACAACACTTATGTCATCGAGCCAAACCAATGTCATAATTCCAATAGAATATGCTCATCATTCGCCAAAGTGTCTAAAGAAGAAGAAGGGAGACAATGAGAAGAATAAGGGGAAGGAGATAACAGGTGTTGTTAATTCTTTTGAGTCGGATAACCTCTCAATAAGGTTGGAGGATGAATACTTTTCTTTGGTTTCTCATTTCTCTGAGAGTACCATTAATGAGATTTCATGGTATGTGGATAGTGGTGCATAGAAGCATGTGGCAAGTTCATATGATGTGTTTAAAACTCTAATTGAGTGGGACTCAAAGTTGCACATGGTGGTTGATGACAAGAGTCAGAAAGACATCAGAGGATCAGGTGTCATACCATTCAGGATGGAGTCAAGTTAGTTGTTGTGAGTTCAGGATGTACTATTTGTACCAGAGCTTAGATACAATGTGTTGTTTGTCTTAGTGATTAAGTGGAAGGGCTTTGACATGATTTTCCAAGATGGGAATGTAAGACTCGAAAAATAGGCTCTAACTTTGTTGGAGTACACAATGGAGCTAAGGAGAATAGTCTATACCAGTTAACGAGAAATCATATAGATCATGAGAAGAATAAGGAGCAATTTCCTGAGGCTCAGAGGGAGCCAATTTCTAAGGGAGTATGCAGATTGGAGGGAGAATCTGAAACCCAAGGAGAGTGTGTGTTCAGTAGGGAGTAAGGGGAATTCTATAGTTGGCAAGAAGGAACCATGGGATGGCATGAAGGCCTATCAAGAAAGTAAGAAGCAAGAAGCTTCTCGTGGTAAAGACACCACTGAGAAGAGCGTGGTTCATTCTACAGGGTATGTTACAGTGGTGAACTCCAGGAGTTGGGCTAGTGTCATTAGTAATGATGATGATGACGAGATACTTCCGAGTGGTGGAAGCACATCCCTCGCTAAGAGGGAATGTTGATTTATGTAGCTTGGTAGGTACCTCCACACCCTAGGGTATAGGTTTTGGGAGAAGTTTGACCCACATGGGCTTTGTGGAAAAATGTACCCAAGCAGTGGGTTTTGCACCCAAAGTTGTTGGCGCAAAACTAAGAGGAGTTTTGATGATTTGACCATTGTTGCATGTGCAACACCCTTAATGGAGCAAGGGGAAACTAATGAAACAATGGAGGAATTGATCAAATAAGAGAAAATATTTCTTATTTATATGTAGTGTGCTAATTGACAAGTTGTTCAAGTTGACTTGGCTTGAGAAGTGCCCTTTGGAGGGCTAGTCATTGTACCTAGGAGACATCTAAATAAGAAAGGAGGTGAACTCATTTTATCGCACATCACAAGTGAAAATACATCATTGAAGAAGAAATTTTTAGGAGTCACAACTTATAGGAGCATAACCAAGTGAAGGAAGGATGAATTGTTTGTTTCTTTTATGTGTTTTATTGGGCCGAGTTAGGAAGATGTTGGCTGAGTAATTTAGGAGAGGTTTTGGGCATATTTTTGTGTGTGGTTTGTGGTGCATTTCTCTTTGAACACATTGCATATTTTTTTTTGCATTGCCGGAGGGTCAATCCTTAATCTAGTGTTGGTATGTGGTTGTATTACCTCTAAACAACAAGAGGATAGGGGTTGAGTATAACATAGGAGAATGAGGCTTGAGAAGATAGGATATTTTAGTTTTTAGTGGTGGTTTAGAGGTCAAGAAAAATGATGGATTATTGTTGTACAGGTGCCCTAACTAGGTTCGAGGAACCTCAAGAAAAAGCTACAAGATCATGACCTAGAAAGGCAGAAGGAGACTGTTGTGTAAGGTATGTTGTGTTGTTCTTCTCAAGTTGATGTTTGCTAGGTGATGATGGTTTAAATTGGACAGTATAAGAGAAACTTGTGTATAGTGGTGGAGGAATATTAGAGAGTTTATTTTTAAGCCCTAAGTATAGTCCCTTTGAAGGATAAAAGGGTTGTTAGTGGGCAGGTGGTTTGGGACATAGTTCATTGACCTCAAGGGTGGAGGATTGATGAGAAGAGAGTTTTCATTTGTGCCCTAGTTCATTGAGTTGTAAAGAGGTCAACTTCACTAATAAGTGGGCAACCTCCAAGCCCTAAGTATGCCATCTTTTGCGTAGCAGGGAGGCACAAGTGGGAAGTGGTTAAGTCCCTATGTGTTGATGCCTTTAAAGGTGCAAAGGAGCATCTAGTGGGAATATTGATGTTGGCTAAAGTCCAGTGACACGAAATGAGTAGTGATTATTAATAGTGGCAGATTGTTGGGTTGCAGATTGGAAGGAAAACAACCTCCCAAACTTGTTCAAGGCACATGGACTGGAAGGGTTTTGGAAGTGCTACATCAGCAAGCATGTCAAGTGTACTTTGTTCAAGGTAGATTGGTCATCATAGTTTTGGATACCAAGCCCTTGTTATTGTCCTGTAGCAGGGTTGATTATAAGATCCATGATCACTAGTATAAGAGCTGTAAGATTGTTGTATTAAATATTTGTAATATAATGAGTGTTGGGTTGAATTTTTTTATATTGTGTACTAGTTGATTCATTATTGTTTATTTTCCATTGTGCAAATTAGAAGTGTTGTGGCATTTGAGTGCATTTGTGATCATGATTTTAGACTCAAACCAGATCCTTGAGTGTCATGGACAAATCAACACCTCTTAGGAACACACCAAGGGCAAGAGATTTTATGGATGAAATTGAAGTGGATAACCACCAAAAGAAGAGATATTGTAGCCAAGATACTCCTCTTGGTGTTTAGGCTCTCCAACCACAAAAATTATCCTTCCCTATAATTTCGCACCAAGCCCTAAATAACTAATCTAGCCTTAAAAGGACCTAATTCAGGAGAAGAAATTTATAGATAAATTTTTTAAATGATCACCATGTGATTGGAATAGTTCCCTGTCCTATGGGTATATGGAATCTAGGATGCTTAAGATAAGCCTAATTTCCCTCTAAGGAGGTTGAAATTTGATGACCTAGCTATCAGAATTCTAGCAATTACCCACTTGATGGAATAATGGATTTTGATGGAGAATAACAATAAGTACTCCACTACGAACATTCATTACATGTTATAATGAGTAATTCATACAACATTCATTTAGACTTCCTTCAAAAAAAATGATCTTCAACAAATTAGGGCACACAATTTTAACCTATAATCAATAGATCCATGCATTAGACATTCAAGAAAAATATATTCAATAATAAATTCCACTTACAAGATAACATGCAATATATCCTTCCATTAGACCAAGAAATAGCTCCAAAGAATGTCAAAATCAAATTCCACACATCAAAATGCATCCAAGTATCTCCAAAATTACCCATAAGAAGCAAGTGTGAGTTCTCTAAGAGGTTTGAAATTCACAAGTTTGATTATGAGAGAGATCAAATGAGGTCTCTCTAATACATATGTTTCCAATGATGCCTAATTTTAGCCTATTAGCCCCTCAACTAATAAAATAACGGGCAAATACCAGATAAGGTCATAATCGACCTTACAACCAATGTGAAAGCATAGTAATTAACCCAAAGGAGGGTTGAAATGCATACTTCATGCATCCGTAGGCCTCCTTAAGGATAGTGTTGGGCTCCTCTAAAGCCAAATTGAGAATAGAGGGCTCCAAAAATCAAGGTTTAGGGGTTGACCCCTACACTTCCATGCAAATCATCTTGTGGACCCCAATTTTGTGTTTGGGGCATAATAGTTGGTGATTGGTCCCATCTATAGGTATTTTTTGAGGCCCATTGTATTATCCTATAGCCATTAAACTATCTTTTTCTCACATTAATTTACATTTCGTAGCCATAATGTGCTTAGTAGGAAGAATTAAGGGTGCATGTCATATTTCATGGCCTAATGTGGTTAATAAGCAGGAAAAGAAGCATTTTTGGAGACATTTACCATGCAGGGGCACATTGGAGGCATCTAGAGAGAATAAAGGAGGATTTTCCACTACATTAACTCTCTAACTTGACTTGAGTCCTAAGATTCCTCACCAATAACTCAAAGTCCACTAGCAACCGATGAATTTAAATGCATGTGGATATCTAGGGGAACTAGATCCACCAATTTCGAGATTTTGGAGGGAAGTAGTCCTCCTCTCAAGGGAGTTGTCCCTCAATGATTTTTTGTACAAATAAACAGGCGCAAAGGCTCATTAGGAATTGAACTCTTGGAGCTAGGAAGAGTTATTGAGGGCCAAGTACTTGAGACTGTTATTTCCATTTTGAAATTATGTATTCACACTCTATTTTCTATTAATGAAAGGTCCTTTATTAGTCTACATCGGAGTTAGCTTAGGAGGGTTGAAACCCTTGGGTTAGGGCCCGACCCAGAGGCTTTAGTTCCTCTCATATATTTTTCCTTTGTTCTTATTCAAGTCATTTCACTTCTTCCCTTATTTAAGTAGGAATTAGATTGAAAAAATTGTAGTTGCAGGTTTGATCACCACCTCTCTTGTGAGAAGTGTGGTTGGAAGGTCTACAACAACAAGCCAAAAATATGTGTTTATGTTTCCTTGGAATTTACTAGGCTTTGGATTGAAATTATTTTGCATGCTTGGTTTTTGCACCTTAGAAGTTAATATCATGATTTATAAAATATATTAGATGCATGTTGTAGGATAGAATAGATCTTGAAGAAATAAAATTCAACTCATCCTTTCCACTTTGATTAATTTTGCTACAATATTGATTAGTAGATGTGTGTTCTTGATTTCTAGTCTGCAAGGGCTGCCATTGACTTGTAGGGGTTGGTACACTCATCCACATCCACTTAGACATTACAATCCTTCTTCTAGACACATCATACTACTCTCAAGTTCTGCCACCGAGATCACGTTTTTAGGATTAATGAAGGACATTGTCGGCATGAATTTTTGTGCAAAATGGGCCTCGAAGGGATGCTAAGTTTGGAAAAAGGCCTTACATGTCCTTCATCCACCCTCATCCACCTCCCTCCACCTTAAAAATGCCTTCCTTTCCCTCAAAAATCTCTTGGACCCAATCCTGTTGCAAAACAGGGCAATCCTGTAGCAAAACAGAGTTTTGTAGCACCCTGTAGTAGTCTTGTAGCACTACCCAAACTCATCCAGGTTTGCCCTATGATCTTAATTTTTGCATTTTAAGATCGAATGATGACCCCCAGGATTTGAATCCATGATTATGGGGACCCAAGGACCACCCCAGACCCATCCTTCCTCTAGTGCAAGCACAAAACAACAAATAGAGTTAGGAAGCAAATTTTCACATTTGAATCACAACGAGTGTTCTCTCATGTAGTGAGTAGAGACCCTATTGTTAATGTTAAATCCATCTTACACTCATTGACATGAAGGGAAACTCTCCAATGCAAATAGAATAGACTTAGTTTTTGAATTTCCTAGTTATGTGTTGTAGGCTGAATTTCTTCTTTCCAAGCAATTTGCAATTAGAGTAGCATGGCATATTTCTGCAACTAGTGATTTGATTGGTTTGCAAATAGAGTAGCATGGCATATTTCTGCAACTAGTGTAGTATTTCCCTTTCCTGCAGTTACAATTAGTCTCTTCATCTAATGAATGGCATTTTTATTTCTACAATTAGGCTAATGCTCCTTTCCTTGCAATTAGGGTATGTTTTTTGTCTTTCCACATAAATTCTCCTTGTAGTTAGTTGGAGTGGTCTCTACTTGCCTTAAACTAATTCAAGGACTGAGGGTGACATGAGTGGAACTTGACCTACTATGCATATAGCACTGTCACCTCTATGTTTTACGAACCCCCAGTTGATAATTTGAGTTGAGAGTCTTGGGATTTGCAACATCCTCGATGAAATACTAGGGCTCATCACTTTTTGGCGACGTTGTCAAGGAGGTGTCCAAGTAGGTGTTATTTCTACTTAGAATTTGTTTTTTTTTTTTCTTTCTATTTTGCATCAGTAATATTGATTTGAATGCTTCAAAAGAAAAGAAAAGAAAAAAACAAAAAACAAATTAAAAAAACAAATAAAACAAAAAACAAAATCAACTAAAAAAAATAGAGTTAGTTCTTTCATGCCTCATAGGAGTAGGGATAGTTAAGGGGAATTCCTACCAAAACCCCCCACCCCTTCAAGCAGCCAACCATCATTCTTCTTTGGTGATTTTGAACTTCCCTCTCTGACTATAGAGGAGTTAGAAAACCCTCCAGGTGAGCAACCTGAAATTTTTGAGTAACCCATAGGAGAAGAAGAGCATACCTCACCTACCTAAACCATGGGTAAAAACAAACAAAATGAGATTTTCCCTATCCAAGAAACCAATGGGGATGCCAGAATGAAGAATATAAACCATGTTTCCCTCCCACATTTCCATGTCCTAACCTCTGAGGACCTTGACACCTTCATGTTTGAATTTGTTGTTGCTTATAAAATCTATGACTATGCCTCTAATGAACAGAAGCTAGAGTTATTTCCATCCACCCTTAAATATGTAACCTTGCCTTGGTTATGGGCTTACCTGGAGGCAGCATCATTACCTGGGCCCAAATGCAACAATCCTTTAATGAAAATTATAGGGATTAATGTAGGTCCTAATAAATAAAGGATTAAATATTTAGGATAACCCTACGACCAAATGAATCTTTAGAGGACTATCAAGAAATATTCCTGCTCAATTATAAGAGGGCTAACTATACCCTTGACCCTGAGTCACTCAAGCTAGTTCTTCTCTGAGGGATAAGGGAGGATGTAATGGAGACCCTCAACATGTTGTCTGGAGGAGACATGTACCAGTTTCCTTATGATGTCTTCAAGACAGTATTCCAAATTCACTCTAGGGTTGTTAGCAAAAAGGGTAGTTCTAGTCAAGACTTGGTTAGTTCATCTCCTCTGCATCAACCATCAAACATGAGATAGGAAGTATGTTGGAGGATTTCAAAAGTGAAATGTTGCATACATTTTCCCTACAGATGGACACCATACAGATTAAAAGGAAGCAAGAAGATGCAGAAAGGGTATTATCTATCTTTTTCCCTAAATGCACTAAGAGACATCCGAGAAATGAGTACTCATTGAATGTCATAGAAGTTTGCTCTATTTGTGAGAGAAAAGGAGAAGATAAAATTTGGAAAAAGGTCGACACTTATAAGAATTGAGCATTTCATATTTTGTGGGGCGTGAATTTATTTTGTGGGGGGTGAATTTCTTTTATGGTTTTGTTTGTTTGTTTTTTAGTCTAAAGGGTCACTCCTTTTGTGATGTCCTTTTTCGTGTTATTTAAGTGGACCTCTTGCCTGATTGAGTCACAGCTGGCAGGATCTTTTCGGAGCTACCACTCCCTTTCCTTCAGTTAGTCTCGGATAGCAAGTCTGATAGTCTCTTGGAGTATGGGTAGCTTACTGAGTTATGAGCTAGCTTTCGGTATTGGGCTAATCAATGAGAAAGAGGTTAGGTAGAGAAGGCTAGAATAAAGTAAGTATTTTAGTAGAGATGCGCTACACCATCAAGCAAGTACCGCACATTCCACTGCAGGTAGTGGAAACATATGGGCCAAGTCTCTGAGCCCAGCCCTGGCATCCACCTGTCTATGGTTGTAGTGGATCTCCACCAGCATTCAACTAACTAGTAGAACTAAGACTAAGATTGTCGTGCTCAAATCCAATACTTCAATGGTAAATATCTCTAAATAGCTCGAATGGATGTAGACAGTAAGGGAGGGATACAACATTCACAGGCATACTTTGAATCACACTTGCTTTCAAATGCTACTAGGGGTATCGGACTCGAGTTAGCTCTATCCCCAAGTGCAATAAAAAAAGTTGGTAATGGAAGGATTAATAAAACCATGCAACAGACAAATGTCCCTCTCTTCTAGGCCTAAAAGTTGTATACCAAGGGGCAAAAGGTGGTTCAGATCAACTTTTATTCATTAAACAAAGGAGGCCCCAAGGCCCTTGGCCATATCAACAAGGCATGCAAGGTTCACTTTATCCTCCTTAGCCTTGGTACCCTTCCACTCATCCATCATGGTCCATACCCTCTCCTTGGCCTATACTCCTTGGTATCCTCCTAACCCTATCAACCCCCCTTTCCAACCATATCCACCTCAATCTCCTCAATGGGGCAACTCTTCACATGGATGGAGACCTCAAACAACCCAACCTCTTGCTTTAATGACTCCACCTCCCCATCAACCACAAATTCCTCACCATAATACACCTAAGAAGCCTCAAATTCCCTCCCAACCCACTCTAAACCTGAACAATAAGCAGGCAGAACAAATTTCCATTGGGGAGACATCTTGTCCTGCTTATGTTGTGGAAATCCAAGAGATCAAACTTTGGTCTGGGAATGTACTTCTAGATGTTCACCCACCTTATCCACCTAAAGATCTCGAAGAAGAGAAGGAAGAGAGTGCCCCTCAAGTCAATATGCCTCCTTACCCTGAAAGGTTGGTCCACCCTAATTAGCACACCCCAGAAGAGGCTGAACTTCTGGGAGAATTGAAGAATTTGTTTGTTAAAATACCCCTTCTCTAGGCCATCAAAGATGTCCCCATTTACAACATGCTTATCAAGGAAGAGTGTTTTAAAATGCATGGGAGCAGAAGAAGAGATTACCCCACTATCAATCTTCTTGGAAAGTTGTCTTATATGATGCTTGGGAGGGTAATCCCCCAAAATACTTGGATCATGGTAGCCCAATAGTGGATGTGAACATACATAGCATTATGGTCCCTAATACCTTGACTGGCCTTAGGGTTGCAATCAATGTGATGACCAAGGAAACCATGCTCAAGTTCAACCTCCAAGGGGCCTTGAGGAAGAACACTACAGTGCTTCAACTTGCAGACAGATCCACAGTAGCTCCTAAGCAAGTTATTGAGGATGTAATGGTCTCTGTTGACTCCTGGGAGTACCCCACTGATTTCCTTGTCCTCCAGCCCAAAACCAATTTTAATGGCTACCCTCTCTTCCTATGAAGACCTTGGTTGGCCATTATTAATGCCTACATTAGTTGTAGGGCAGGGAACATGACCATCAAGAATGGGCATCTATCAAAACAACTTGGGTTGTATCCTCCTGCTCAACCTTCTATTAAGCATGACTTTCCCTTGTGGTTAGAGGATGGAGAAGAGGAAGAATTTTATCAAGCATCCCTCTACCCAGGCTGCACACTAGACATTGTTGTGGGGGGAGTTAGCTTGATGAAGATGACCTTATTGACCATATATTACAGAATCAACCTCACAATGCCATGCCAATTGATGAACTGAAGAAGGAATCTGAGAGCAACCCGTCAACTGATTTGTGCTATGCTGACCCTAACCTATAACATGCCAAGGTTGTAGTTATTAGCCCATCTAGAACTCCAAAGATCAACCCCTCTCTCTCAGTTGAGCATGAATAAAAATTATGTAATGTGTTTAGGCAACATGTCGATGCTTTGCTTGGGACTATAAGGAGATGAAAGGTGTGCATACCTCATTTCTTACTCATCATAACTAAATCAAAGAGGGATGCAAGCCTATGCGCCAACCTAAGAGAAGGATGAATCCAGCTCTTAAGGAAATTTTGAAAGAGGAATTACAAAATCTACCAAATGCAGGGTTCATATACCCCATTTCAGATAGTAAGTGGTGCCCCCCTCGTCATAGTCCCCACGAAAAATGCAAAGTGGAGGATATGTGTTGATTATCGAGAACTTAACAAGGCTACAAAGAAGGACCACTTCCCTTTTCCTTCTATTGACTAAGTCCTAGATGGCGTTGCAGGAAAGAGATTATTTTCCTTCCTAGATGGGTTTAGTGGGTACAACCAGATAGAGATCAGCCATGAGGACCAAGACACGACCACATTCACATGTCCTTGAGGTACCTTTGCCTATAGGGTCCTTCCATTTAGTTTGTGCAATGCCCCTACTACCTTTCAGAGGGAATTTTTGAGTATATTTGCTAACCTTGTTCATGAAACTGTTGAGATATACATGGATGACTTCACCCCTTATGGTTGTGACTTCTAGGAAGCTCTTTCTAACCTGTGTAAAGTCTTAACAAAATGCATTGAGATGAATCTTTCATTAAGTCCTAAGAAATGTGAATTTTTTATGAATCCAGGGACTGTCCTAGGCCATTCCATATCCAAGGAAGGGATACAGGTTGACCCCAACAATGTTGCCATCATTAAAAGGGTCCATATCCCTAAAAAACAAAGAGATGTTAGAAGCTTCCTTGAATTGGTTGGGTACTATAGAAGGTTCAATAAGGACTTCAGTAAGATAGCTTCACCCTTGTTTGGACTAATGGCTAAATATTCATACTTTTGTTGGACAGATAAATGTCAAGGGGCCTTTGAAGTGCCAAAGGAGAAGTTAACCACTGCACTCATCCTTAGGGGTCTTGATTGGGAATTTCCTTTCCATATTAACACAGATACATCAAATAAAGTTGTAGGAGCAGCCTTAGGACACGTGGAATCCCTATGCTATCTATTTCATCAATAAGAACCTTTCTAAAGTTGAGCTAAATTTTATAGCCATTGAAAAATAAATATTGGATGTGGTACACTCTTTGAACAAGTTTAGGCACTACATCAATGGATATCAAACTTTTGTCCACATTGATCATGTAGCCATCAAGTATTTATTGAATAAACCTGATTTCGATGCTAGGATAATTAGATGGTTATTATTATTGCAACAATTTCATTTAACCATTGTTGACAAACCAGGGAAAGAGAATGTGTTTGCAGATTTCTTGCTAAGACTAACTTTGCCTGCAAGGAATGAGGAGATGGTAGATGATAATTTCCTAGATGAACACCTCTCTTCCACCTCAGTGTTATCTCCTTGATTTGTTGACATAACAAACTACTTGGTTTTTGGGAGGCTTCCTCCTAATTTATCCTCTAAGTAGAAGAGAAATATTATTAGGAAGAGTACCCCGTTCACTTGGATTGGGGGAAATCTTTTCAAGTTGGGGCCATATCATATTTTGAGAAGATGTGTGAGGGAAGAGGAGGTCTCTGACATCCTCTCAGCATGCCATGATGGACCCTGTGGAAGCCACTTTGCTGCTAAGAGAACAACCTTCAAAGTTCCTACAAGTTGGTTACTATTGGCAAACTCTACATCAAGATGCAAGAAGGTACACCACCAAGTGTGATCAGTGCCAAAGGATGGGCAAGCCCGCACCTAAGGATGAAATTACCCTATAACCTCAAGTGACTTTGGAGCCATTTGAGAAATGGGGCATGGACTTCATTGGGCCCATCAATCCCCCATCAGGACAAAGTATATCATTGTGTGCACCGATTACCTGACTCCATGGGCTGAAACAACAACAGTAAAGGCAGAAATTGAGAAGAAGGTGGTTGAGTTTCAGAGGGAGAACATCTTCTACAAGTTTGAATATCCCAGGGAGTTGGTCATTAATCAAGGTACACAATTCACCTCAAATCTGATCAAAGACATCATGAAGTAGCACTAAATCATGCACGGGATATCCACTGCTCAAGAAAATGGGCAAATGGAGGTCACAAATAGAGTCTTGGAGAACATTCTAACCAAGATTGTTAGTACCAACATAAAGGATTCGGAAAATAGACTTATAGAAGCCACTTGGTCCAACAATACCACCATTGAAATTACCTCATTTGAATTAGTCTAAAGGAAGAAGGCCCTTTTCTCCATTGAATTTGAATACAATACCATAAGGATGGAACAGTTAGACTTGGATGTCACTGCAACACATCAACAAGTTTCTCCAACTCAATGGTTTAGATGAATTCAAATTGCAAGCTCTCCTACACACTATGGTTGTCCAACTACAGAGTAAGATTTGGCATGACAAATACATTAGGGAGGTAGCTTTTAAAGAAGGTGATTAGGCCCTTCTGCATGATTCAAGATTCAAGGATTTCAATGGAAAATCAGTGACAATATGGTTGGGCCTTTATCTAGTGGAAAAATGTCATGAGAATGAGTCTGTCCAAATCAGAACAATTGATGAGCAAGGTATCCCCTTACTTGTCAATGGTTACCGATTGCAAGTGTAAATAAGACCTTTATCCAACGAGGATTTTATTAGTTCAATTAGCAAGGAGTTGAATGTGATTGGGACACTCACAAACCTCAGCTCATCAAGCTTCTGATCAGGAAAAACAAAAACAAAAAGGCCTAGGTGAAAATGACGTTCGTTGGGACTGCAATTGTTTTTTATTTATTTTATTTATTTATTTTTGTCTAATAATTATTATATATATATAATCTTATTAATGATTTTTATTTAATATTATTTTTATAAGTACGTGAGAGAGGGAGAGAGAGATTGCTTTTATTTTTTCTATACTAATCATTATTTAATTAAAAAAAAATGTAAGGTCCGCCATTTTATTACCAAAAGAGAGCATTACAAAAGATGGTTCTCTATCCCAATAGCACAAATTAAGAAGCTTGAGATTAAATGTCTCGCTTAATCAGTTCAATAGACAAAAAGAAAAAAATGCCTCGACCCACATGGAATTCCAAGAGTTTACAAGTATACAGATTTTATTCTACAAAATTATCCAGACATAACCAAAACAAAAAGGGACCACCCATATTCAGCTAAGACATGAAGTAGGACTATTACAGAACCTGGAAGTTACATGCATAATGAAACGGAGGTTGAACCACCACTAAGGATCCTCATTGATGGAGCACAAACAACCATAGCCAATAAACCACGAACAACAATTTCCCACCAACTAGAGCCCATAAGTGAACATCCACCAACCGGAGCCTTTGACCACCAACCTAAGCATATGACCATTATGATGCCCTTAGTGGGCGGGGAGAAAATAAGACCCAAATTAGGAGGATGGAACTTTTGGAGGGTCCATTGAAAGGGCACCAGGAGAGTCATTGACGAGCCTTGAGAAGTAATAATCCATAATCCTTCGACCCCTAAGATGCTCACAACCAATGATATGGATTCGAGGTCTAAATTATAAGAATGGAACCATTGAAGACCAACCAAAGAGTTATATTGAGCTTGGAGCTTGATCAAAATAACCTCCAGACCCAAATGAAACAAAGTACCTTTTACGAAAGTCGAAACATGAAGGTGAACCTTGGAGGCTAGCTGAGACCCCAAAGCTAGCACACAAACATAGGAGGTTGAAGATTGCCAACCAGTAGGTGAATGATTTTGATGACCCTCTAATGCTGAGAAAACAAATACATACCAAGATACAGGCCAACCAAAGAATGGGTAGAGACTATCATAATTGCAAGCATGGAATCCATAAGAAAGTGGAATGGAAGCATAGGGCATTGCTAACACTGATGATAATTTTGTAGGACCGCTCGCCAAGAGCGAAGATGTGCTTGAAGGACGCCAGTGAGCTATGATGCCACCTCCAGCCATAGCCAAGGTAAGCCTCTCCATGTAATGATGAGGTGAAATGATGAACCAGTGAACTAGGTAAGGGACGACGTACGACAACCAAGGCAAAAATAATGTTGCCATCGCATGGGAATTAAACAAAATGTGTCAGTTCACACGAGAGTAGGAATGATGGGCCAGGTGACATGTTATTCTGTGTGCCTTAATTATGGCAGCAACAAGCATCAAGTTGAAGCACCCACCATGGGGGAATTATTTAATCAATCTTTATTACGATTATTTTTCACCCACCATGGGGGAATTATTTAATCAATCTTTATTACGATTATTTTTCTTAATCTTTATTACGATTATTTTTCACCCACCATGGGGGAATTATTTATTCAATCTTTATTACGATTATTTTTCTTATCTCTCTCTCTCTCTCTAGTTGGGAAAGTGCATTGTAAAAAGACCATCAATAGGTAAGAAGCAATAAACTTGTCCAATCTAGTTGAGCAAGTGCATTGTAAAAAGACCATCAATAGGTAAGAAGTAATAAACTTGTTCTTCGGACAAGTCTAGGTGCACTATGAGATATCGAGGAACATCGTTTCAAATAGGGAAACCAAATTTCTCAGTGCATTTTGGACTACATTTTAGGAGAAGATGGATATGAAGTTGAAGAGATCTACATCATTCCATCCACATACAGATGGACAAACATAAGTAATCAATAAGACTTTGGTGCAACTTCTAAGGGGTTACAATCAGAAGCATCTGAATACTTGAGATGAAAATCTAGTGTATATACAACACTCTTATAACAAAGTAGTCCACACTTCTTCTGGTAAGTCCCCATTTGAATCTTTTTTTAGATATTTTATACCTCCACTTTTAGATATTGCACATGGGTAGTAAGGAGGAGTGAGGGAGGATCTTACAAGGGATGCCTCGAGGGAAAAAAATTGTGGAGAAGAACAGGAAAATATATATATAGGTACAAGAGACATTGCAATACCCATAGGAAAAATACAAGTCCAAGCATGATCAACATAGAAAAGCAATTCATTTAAGGTGGGAGGCAGAGTATGGTTACAGTTGAATAAGGAGAGGCTACAGGGTCCTGGCATGAAAATCAAGGCTCTGTGATATGGTCCCTTTGAGGTATTGGAAAAGGTTGGAGGTAATTCCTATAGACTCGGACTACCCCCATACATGTGCATTTATTTAGAGGTAAATGTAGAGAATATAAAACTCTACGAACCTCCCATGTTAGATCAAGAAAAGGAACAAGTCCTACCTTTCATATAGGAATTGGCGCCAAATGCTCAGATAGAGTTGACATAAGATTCAATTTTATAGATGAGGACTAGAGCTTCGAGATATGGGAAATATGACCTTTCGAAGATTGGGTTGAAAGGATAACTTCTGGGTGTTAGTGTCAGTCTTGTTTGCCTGTCACTAGGATCAAATGTGCTTTTACTAGGCTTGTTAAGACTCTCAAAATCAAATTTTGTGATGTCACTAAGTTTACACAGTAAAATTTGGTCACTGTTTGGTCAATCTAGGAATGAGATGTCTTTTGGAAAATTCACCTATGTTGTTCACCTATCTCATTTCTATAAAGGTGTCATAATAAAAGCAAGTCAGTCATCATCATCATTCCATTCAGTTTCAGGTCTTCCATTAGGTCATTAGGGTTTCCAAGATCCACCATTACCATGTATAAATCCAACAATGAATAGAGCATGACAAGCACCTCTTTGACATTGATTTGTTGAGTTATCACAAATTCATCATGTTTTCAGTTTGAAAGCTCAAGAAGAAGAAGTTCTAGTGCTCAGGAAAGTGAAAAGACAACTCAAGTTTCAGCCTTAAAGGTGACTCTGTTTTCACAAGTGAAAAATTAGTTTTTCAAAGGTTTGCGGGTCCCATTTCTTTTCAAAAGGAGAAATTAATTTTCCTATATAAACTAAAAAGCCCCAAACTTGTTTTATTTACCTCTCATTCACGCTCCTTCCCAAAAGCAAGAGAAACTTGAATCCATAGGTAAAATTGGCAAAAACCTCAAGGCACTGCGCTAAGGAAAACTACGATGTGCTTGGAGGCCTGGCGATGCGCTCAGGAACACTGCACTATGCTTGGTAATTGTGCTTAGGCTAACCACACTGCGCTTGGGCCAGAGTAGCAAGAAATCGCTCGAAACTCTCCCAAAATCGATTTTTAAGCTTGCTTACCTGATTTCATTAAATCCTAAGCTGAGCTACAAGTAATTACACAATTTTACTTATCTCTTTGTTTTGCAAAATCAATTCATGACAAAGATATCTTCGATTAGGGTTTTTTAGTGAATTTCTCATGCAAAAATGATAGGGTTGATGATGGCCATTTTCCTCTCTTGATTTTTGACCTGTAAAATCTTACCCTACACCTATATACATGTTTGATATGCTATGTAAACCACTCAATCAACCTCAAAACATAAACTTACCTACTAAAAGTGAAACCCTAGTTCATTCCTAGGGGTTTTGGGCACTTTCCCTAAAAACTTTGTTTTTTCCTTTTCACATGCACATTGTTCCTCCATTAATTTTACATTCATTTTCATCAATTGTACATAATCCATATCCGCCTCTTTCAAACCTCCATTACCATTTTATAAACTCCACCTACCCATCATTCCACTTTTCACTCATACCTCACTGTTTTTCTCATTTTCCTACTGCTAGGGTTTCTGTCACCATGGAAGGAGAATCTTCACGAGAGAAGAAGAGACATCACAAGGGAGGAAAAATCCTCATATATGAGCCATCAAATTATAATGGAATCAACTCATCTACCTTTGTGAAATAGTTCTTTGAAGATGTGAATTGCTTGGATTTCTGCAAAAGGGTGAGTGAAGTGGGTTTTATTGAGCAATTGATAGATTGGGTTGCAACTAAGTTGAAAGGTGAGAGTGTTGTTATTGCTGGTCTTGAATTCACTTTTTCAGTGGCCTCCATTTCACTTGCTACCGGGCTACCAGATAATGGTGAATATTGGTTCAAGGGGATGAGCTTAGATCTTGAGAATTATAGACCCTTCTTGAAAACACCATACAAGGAAAAACATGCTCATATTATGCCTTTCAGGTACTCACTGGATAAGTGTGCCCCCTTGATGAAGATTGTCATGAAGTTCTTTACATGTGAAGGAAGATTCTCCATGTTATATGTCTATCATATTCGCCTCCTAATGCACTTTACATCTCAGAAGCCACTCAATGTGTGCAACTATCTGTGTAGGAGCATTGCCAAAATGTCAGAGAGGATTCAGATGAAGAACAAGGAACACTACCCTAGCCTTTTTCATCATAGAATTGATCAAGACTATAGTCCTTCATCAACTTGTGGAGAAAGATATGACTTGGGAATCTTTTTTGGAAATAGCTCTAAAATGGCATGAAACGAATGTGGCAGCTATACCTTCTAGCATGCCAACACAGCAAATGGAAGTGGGGTCCTCTAGCAGTTCAGTTGAAAGAACCAAAACACCTAAGCCTGAGGTGACTAGGATGTAGAAGAGAGGAAAGAGGCGTTTGTTTGCTTCTCATGGTGAGAAAGGGGCCAATCCTTCTACATCAGCAAAACAGGGATCGACAAAGCAAGTTAAAGACATGGTTGAGCATTAATTTGAGCTGTTTGATTTAGAGGCAGAGGATGAAACTTCAAGCATGTGGCAGATGATCAGAGAGAAAGACTATCAGATCAAGGAACTCACAGTTAACATGGAAAGAGCAAGGTACATCATTTCATTCCTAGAACAGGAAAATAGTCAGTTGAAAGTGAAGCAATTAATCATGGAGAAAGAGCAAACTAAATTATTGTAGCAGGTCGGCAAGGGAAAAGCAGTCATAGAGACAAGTGAGCCTGGAGGAACACAAGGGAATGGTAAGAGAAAAAGTCCAAGAACAAAAGGGCTAAAGAAGGCATTGGAAGAAGAAGAGGAACACATTTTGCTGAATGAAGAGCTAGACCTAGAGGACAAAATTGCTCTAGAGGTCAATAAATATAATGAGTACTGGCTCAACAGGGTAAATGATCACTTAGAGAATCTTCTAGAGAAAGAAAATAGAGACAACCAACTGCTAAGGCACATGGCACACCATTACTAGGACCAAAACATGATATGTAACGTCAAGGTCAAGCAGTTGGAGAACAAGCTCAAAGAAGCCCAAAAGGACCAAAAATATGAAGGAAACTTGGATATGCTTGCTGAAGCATCTATGAGGGCTTAAAATGCATCATTTTACTACTCTTGGCCAATTTTGAGAAAATTCTTAGCATTTTTGTTTTTTTGCAAATTTTGAGGCCTAATTCAAAAATTCAGTAGGCTTTTTCATCAGGAATCCATTTCAGGAAAACTCTACATTTTTGGAAATATCTTTCCATACACTAAAAACCCATTTGCTCATATTTTCTAGAGGAGGCACAAATTTTGAGAAAAGTGGAAAAAAGTGGCCAAAAACTAGCTTTCTGGACCCTTTTTTAACAAGCACTGTGCTCGTGGAGCGACCTTGGGAGAATGGATTGTTGAAGGCCTTCCCATGGGTAATTTTCAAAAATTCAAAGTGTTCTAGAAACTAGACTTGAAAATCTAGTTGACCGTTCTCTCGAATATTATTTGGACCTCAGGAAGGCACCTGAAAAGCAATTTCTTGTGTTTTTAATTATAAATTTCACTGTGTAAAAATTCTACTTTTCAATTTGACTTAGTCAAAGTCAAAACTCTTTATGTAATGGAATATGTTTCGAGGCGAGGTGATGTAGGCATGAATAAATGTACATGATATGTTGTTTTTGATGTTTAATAGGCCTCATTAAGGAAGCAAACTCCTAAACAAACTCTCCAAGAAGTGTTTGAGTTTCACCTTCTCACTCTCACCTATTAGTTGAGAGAATCTTGGAGTCAATTCCACGACGTAGGAATTCGACTCTTGAAGGTGGGAAATTGTTCTAAGAGAGTCTATATGTATCATTTCTCTTTCAGAGAGAAGGGTTGAACTTTTTGTGGAGGAGTCTTGCATGTAACGATCTTCTCACCTAATATAGAGACAATTGCAGTTATTTTTAAGGAACTCTAGCCCAGTGAGTTCACGGTGTTTTTTATTATTTTTATTTGTTTTCTAATGGTTAAAGCATCTTTATCTACATGATATCTCTTCTTTCTATGGATGCCTTACAGTGAAATAGACAAGAATTATTGATCTCAAGCTCTGTTTATATGGTTTTCATAGTTATGTTTATGTCTTCTAAAAGCTAATGAACTCATGTTTACTTATGCTCATTAGTCTCTTCTACACTTTCTCTTTTATAATACATTGACAATATTCCAAATACACCATGGTCTTCTAGTATCTAGATCCTTCCCATATTTGCTTCTGCACCCCTACAGCCTAGACCTATCTGTGGCTCCAAACCCTAGTCCATCAAACCCTAAATTCTAAATTTCACCAACACATAAACAATTATACATATCTAGCCTAAAAATTATTTGCTTTAAAGTCATTTCAATGATAAAAGACTTTGAGAGATCCCTCTCTTTCTCAGTAAGGCTAGCGACTGAGCTCAAGTGGTTTGAGGTTACCCTTCTCGATCTCCTTTTCATCCTTGGAAATTGTAAGGGACTAATATTTTTGGCACCGTTGCTGGGGAACGACTGATAAATCATTCCTGGAAGATATCTTAGAGCTTTCAAGAGAACTGGTTCTGTAGTTGACAGTTTCCAGTATCCTAACATAGGCTGATTTTACAAATTTCATCAATCCTAAGGTAAGACAAAATTCTGGCTTCTAAAAGATATAATAGGTCAAATCCTGACCCAAGTCCACCTTTTATTGTTGAATATCTTGAAAAATTGCTCAGAAAACTTAAATTACCTATCACTAAAAGTGCATTTCGAAAAATTAAAAGAACGACTTCTCTACCTAGAAATCTATTTGCTTTTGAGCAGCTTCCTTTTGATACCCAGTTAGAGTTTTCTCTTTCAAGGTCAAAATTTGAGTGTTGTGTTTCAGAAGTAATATCTGAACCTATTCAATTTTAATCTCAGTCTCGTTCTTCAGAATCCCTATCTACTAGAGTTGATCACAAGTTGTGGTTGAATTTTGACAAACTTCAAAGTCTTGCCGACCAGCTCCAAATTACTACTAAAAAATCATACATTTAGTATCACCTTGAATACTTAACTGTTATCTCATCCTCCACTACACCCCCAAATACATCCACTACTTCTCCAATTACTTCAGCCACCTCATCCTTTCTCCCACCACCTCCATCACTATCATCATCCTTACCTACACAGACTATTGTAGCACCCCCACCGCCTCCAGCAGTCATGGCAAGATTTGTGCCCCTCATACTACTTGCTCAACTTTCTACTTTACCTCAGAACTATGGTCAAAGACTTCCTCCATTTGATGGGAGTTCAGAAATCACAGCTCAACATCATGTTGATAAATTGATAGATTTTATTGACCTGGAAGAAATTGATGATGATGATGCTAAAATGAGAATCATAGCTCAAAACTTTTTAGGGGATGTGAAGAAGTGGTTTCGCAACCTAGCTGCTAAATCTATCAATAACTCATAGAGGTTGATCGAGTTGTTCCTATCTCATTGGAAAGAGAAGAAAAATCCATTGTAGATATTGGCTTAGTATAATTCAATGAAAAGAAATACAAATGAGACAGTTCAAGAATTTACAACAAGATTTAATTTGGTATACAATTCTATTCCTGATGATATGAAACCTCCACCTAGTCTAGCGCTTCTTCATTATCCCGATGCCTTTGAACCAGACATGGCATATCAGCTCAAAGAGAGAGACCCTACTACTCTTGAAGAAATGTAGTGAAATGCAGTGAGTGTTGAAGCCAATCTGCTTATCAAGAAGTCTAAATCAAAGCCTGAGAGGACTGAGAAGAAAGTTGTGTTTAAAGAAGAACCTTCATCATCTTCATATGTAAAGCTTGACACTCTGATCAAAACCATGGAGAGAATGATGGATAATATATCCATAACTGATCGACAAGCAGATCCTTCAATGAGGAATCCGAACTTTCGTGGCCAGCAACAACAACAGTTCAGAAATAGACAGAAAGAGCAACGAAATCAAGATCCTCAAGGTCAAGTAAGAGCTCCATTTTAGAAAAATTATACTGAAGGATAGGATGAAGATGAAGAAGAGATTATGGAAGTGAATCACCTCTTTGAAGAAGATCAGTTACCTACTTTCCTAACAGAAGAAGATCAGTTTTCTGAAGATTCTTTCATACCGAGTGATCGGCAACTTGTGCTTGCGAGTGACGATCTATAGGTTGTTCAAATTGAAGAATACCAAAGAGGATATCATAATGCCCTTAGTCATCTCCAAAAGTAGTACAACTTGAGGAATAGCAATGTACCTATTACTTTGACTCAGAAAAGACAAAATGTACAAAAAGACACACCAAGCAAGGAACCAACTCCTATAAGTCAGAATAAAGAAAAGGAAATTGTCATATTGAATCGGGCAAAACAAATGAGGCCTCTACCAGTAATGTGAGGAAGGACAAAGAGTTTCAAACTGAAAGTCACAAGAAGGAACCTCAAGTTAAAGGACAGACAGAAAAGAAGGATGTCGTTGCAAAGGAGGTAGAAAAGCAATCTAGTCTTTTTAGTTTGGAAAATGAAATTTCTAAATTGAAATTTTCTATTCCCCTCACTGAATTAGTGAATAATGACAAATATAAATTTTAGATTAAAAAAATGTTTAAGGTTGACCAGATGTCAGATACAGTTAATATAGTTGATGATGAGCCAGCAATCCTTTTTGGTCTAGCCTTAGAAGGAACTCCTTAATATAGTGAAATCCCTCCTTTCTATTTGAGTCTCAAACTTCATGATTTTATCCTCCATAACGCCATACTAGATTATGGTGCCTCACATAATCTTATGCCTAAAGTCATTATGGACAAATTAAAGACTGTGCCTTTATTCCTTTCTTCCTTTGATACCAAGAGAGTGAAATGCCTTGGCCTTATTAAAGACTTGGTAGTATCTTTGGACCAAATCCGAGCCAAGAATGTGCTTATGGATGTAGTGGTTGCTGATATTCCTCCTAGGTTTGGCATGTTGCTTTCAAGGTCTTGGGGAGCAAAACTAAAGGGCACTCTACAACTTGACTTTCATATGCCACTATCCCTATTTTTGGTCAGCTCCATAAACTTTATAGGGAAAAGAATATTAAATTCATGATCAGCAGTAAGGAAAAGCTAGTCAATCATCCTATACATGTTGTCCATGTTGATCTTGATTATTTCATTTTATACATCGATATGAATTTTGTTGATGATGAAAGTCGGCTAGTAGAAATTTCAGAAGTTCCCAAGGTCATGAGGAGCATGCATAAAGTCATTACAGCTGAAGGGAAAGAGGTGAATGAAGAATGTTTGCAGCCAACAAATCCTATTGAGGAGATAGAAAGGATAGTGTAGAAAACAAAGAGTCTTGAGGCAGTTGATCATCTTCCTAAAGAGCAAATAGTTCAACCTTCAGAGATCCTTTTTCTGGATGAAGAAAATGGCCTTTGGACCATGGAGTTCGATGGTGCATTAGGAAGAGAAGGAGTTGGGGTTGGTGTCTGGGTACATGGTCCATTACATCAGTCAAATAAAATTCCTCGAAATGTGAGAATGAGCTCTTACAAGTTGGCTTTTGAGCGTTCAAACAATGAGGCGGAGTATGAAGCATTGATTGTTGGCCTCAAAATTTTGAAGAATTTGAGAGCAAATAATATTTATGCTTATGGCGACTCTGAATTGGTAATCAAACAAGTTAAAGGAGAATAGCAGGCCAAGCATCCAAGAATGAGAGCTTATCGCAATGTTGTACTTGACATCCTCAAGACTTTTTCAAAATATACTTTGTCTCTCATTCCTAGGACTCAGAATGTCATCGCTGACTCACTTGCCACTGTAGCAAGTATGGTGAAGATTCATATTCATCCTAATCAAAAGTACTCCATCCATGTCAAACATAGCCCAGATAATATGGGATTTTGGCAAGTGTTTTGGGATGATAAACAGATTAACAATTTTCTGCAATTGGAAGGATAATTTCATAATTCTCACATTGATGACACATCCAATATGAATGATCTGGACATCCAATCAGCTAAGATCGAAATATTACAGCTCAAGGACAACACATTCCAAGAGGCTTGTTGCCTTTGGAAGGGTTGTTTGATCGAGATGATGTTGCCAAAAAGCCCACCATGGTTCCTACAGAAAAAGGAGTTGAAGATGTAAACATTGACGCAGTTGATAGTCCTAAGATGGTTAAGCTATCAAAGTCCTTATCTCCTGAAACAAAAAGTAAGTACATATCCTTAATGAAATAATATGTTGATGTATTTGCTTGGGACTATTCAGATCTGAAGGTTTATGACAAGAGTATCAGTCAACATACCATTCCTATCAAGCCTGATCAAAATCCATTTCGCTAGAAAGTATGGAGGATTAATCCCAAGCTACTGCTATCGATTGAGAAAGAGGTAAATAGGCTTTATAAATTTGGTATCAAAGTCCCTATTTGATTTTTTGAATGGATGTCTAATCTAGTGCCTGTAAGAAAGAAGACCGGGGAGATTCGTCTATGTATTGATTTCAGAAATTTGAACAAGATATCCCTAAAAGACAATTATCCCCTACCAAAGATGGATCATATACTTCAGAGGGTAGTTGGGTCCTTTACGATTTCATTGCTAGATGGGTATTGTGGGTACAATCAAATTTTGGTACATAAGGATGATCAACTCAAAATAGCCTTTACACGCCATGTGGTACATTTATGTACACCAAGATGCCTTTTGGATTAAAGAATGCAGGAGCTACTTTTCAGCAGGCTATGGACATAGCTTTTTCCAATGAAAAAGATGTATTTCTAGTTATCTACTTAGATGATCTTACAGTGTTTTCAAAATCCAATGAAGATCATTTACATCATTTGAGAATTGCTTTTCAGAAATGTAGAAAATTTGGCATCTCACTCAACCCAAAGAAGAGCTTATTCGCCATGGAAGAAGGTAAGCT
The DNA here is from genome assembly GCA_000404065.3 of Pinus taeda. Classification (NCBI taxonomy): domain Eukaryota; kingdom Viridiplantae; phylum Streptophyta; class Pinopsida; order Pinales; family Pinaceae; genus Pinus; species Pinus taeda. Next base: position 45,117 of record APFE031384146.1, on the reverse strand, counting down.
ATTGGGACACATCATCTCTAGGGATAGCATTCGTATTGATCATGCAAGGGTGAAAGCCATTTAGCAATTAGATTTCCCAAGGAACAATAAAGAGATTCAGCCTTTCAATGGGAAAATCAATTTTATGAGAAGATTCATCCCCAATCTAGATGAGCATTTAAAGGAGATGACAGACATGTTGAAGAAGGACAGTCAGGTAAAGTGGTCTTTAGAGGCTAAGAAACCATTTCACGCAGTAAAGTTTTCATTATCTACTGCTCCTATTTTGATTAGCCCATATTACACTTCAAATTTCACCATCTTTTCTTTTGCCTCTGAGCATACATTAGAAACAGTCCTAATCCAAAAGAAAGATCAGAAAAATGAGCAACCCATAGCATTTTTCAGTCGCACTATAACAGATGCAACACTAAGATACAATATCATTGAGAAGCAGGCCTTGGCTTTGGTGAAAGCTCTCAAATATTTTCAAGTTTATATTTTTCATTCTCATACCATTGCTTATGTTCCTATTGTAGCAGTGAAAGAAATTATTTTGCAAACAGATCCTGAAGGCAAAAGGGGAAAATGGATTGCATCTATGCTGGAGTATGACTTGGAGATAAATCCTACAAATCTCATCAAGGGACAAGGGTTAGCTAAACTCATGGTTGAATGAAGCGAACAAAGTTCCTTCTAAAAAATAATTACTCCAAAAAACTTGGAATATAAAGATATCCATGAGGATACAAATATTATATATTAAATATGTGAATAAGAATGAATGAATTACAAATGAGAACAAGAGGCTTGCTTATATACCAAGCAAGTGTCTCTTCATGAAGAGTCATGTCCTATTAGACATGCCTCTTCAACCTAATTACTAGCTTAACTAACTATTATTTATGATTATTATCTTTTACATTATATTTAATATTATTAAATATTTTATTCGTTACATTGCCTTCTTCCTCAAAAAGCTTTGTCCTCAAAGCTTGTCGATGAAAAAGGCTTGATCTCTTTTTCTACTTCGAAAGTCTTTCTGTCTCGGAATAGTCATCTTCATCGATATAAGTTGATATGATCTTCTTAGTGACAAACAAAATTGTCACACTAAGAAGGGATCAGACCATCCCAGATTAATCTTCTGTATAGTATTTTGATCACTGGAATTTTGTAACGACTTGTTAGCATAAGACTGGATTGAGGTTACATCACTATTATTTGGAACATCAATTTGTTGTTTCGGTTCTGAATGGTTCAGATATGTAGCATAGTTGATTCGTCTATTCTCATGATTCGAATGCCGATATAAATTTTTTAGATTTTCTTCTAGCGAAGATGTTGTTGAATTGGTTATGGAACATTCACTTGGGATGTCTATTGTCTAAACTACAACATCTACGTGTGTGTTTCTTCAACTGACTTGTCTTCTTGAGTTGTCATATTCACTGGATTGGTATTCATTCCCTTATTTTCAACTTGAACTGTTGCGACTGGAGATTTCGATACTTCTACTTGAGTGACTTGTTCCAACTTATCTTTTAATGCTTTTTTTTTTCTTTTTTTTACAGAAACGGTTATGGAGCTTTTATATTAATCTTGGGATGAATGCCGAAAATCTGGTTACATTATGAGCTTCTTTGTCCTGATGCATTTCTCTGCTAAGGATGATGCTGAAGCTTGCAGATTTCTTCCTTGGATAGACACCCAATGAGTTGATTTCAGAGATTTTCCCCCACTTGAAGATACAAAAATTATTTGTTTAATAACAGACAGTAGAACATGGTAGCAATCTATTTATGGAATGGGTTCCCATGATTCTTCTTCCTCTTTCAGTTTGACCCTAGCAGAGAGTAGGACAGCTTTATTGGCTTCGATGTCCACCTTTTTGTTGTGAGTTCTCAACACATGATAGTACTTCAAGTTCTGAAAAATTGTTTTCCAAACCTTTGATCCTAGTAATCAGCCTTGCTAGATTGAGGTCCGATACTAGAGTATTGGAAACCATTGCATTTATAATGACCTGAGAATCACCTATAACAATTGATTCATTTATGTCCAGATCTTTAGGGGTCTTGAGTCCTTGAAGGAGGGCGAAGGCCTCAGCTTGAATGCTGGTAGAATATCCAAGTCCCCAAGCGTAGGAGAGAATTTTTTCCCCTGTTTGATTTAGAACAACACCTTCTGCACCAGCTTTGCCCGGATTTCCCTTTGTTGCTCCATCAAAGAAGAGGGAGTGCCTTGCTTGCGATTTAAGCCAATCTTGAAAGTCATTCTCAGGTTTCCTAATTTGCCATTCTTTGATTGTGGGGGCTTTTCTGACTGCTGGATGAAATTGAAGTTCTAGAGTTGATCCCCATGCAATGTCTTGTTGACTGAGATTGGAGTCGTCTTTTATATCAGTCAAGCACTCCTTTATGTCGCATTTGATCTTGGCTTCTAAGACTTTGTGGCTCTGTTTTGTGTTTCTAAAAATTCTTCTGTTACGCTCTATCCATAGCTGCCAACAAATAATCTTTGGGAGAATAGCCCATGCTGCTTTAATTATCAGGCTTTTAGGAGGTGAACCTGGATATCTGTTAGTCCATTCAGACAAGATTTCAAAAGTGGAGCAAGGAATAGTGAAGTTAGGATCCAAATCATGAGTAAAGAAGGACCAGATCTACCTGGAGAAGTTGCATTCTAGAATTAGGTGAACTGTTGTCTCAGCATTTTCGTTGCACAGTGAGCAGATGGATGGGCCATGGAAACCTTTCTTCTGCAGGTTGTCATAAGTTAAGATTTTTCCGTGATAGTAAACCCAGGCAAAGAAATCAACCTTGGGCCATGAAGACAGTCACCAGATACCTTGCCAAGGAACTGGATCAGGGGGAACGTATGGTCTCTTGTTCAGTTTAGCATACCCCAAGGAGACTGCGTAACCTCTAGCTTTTGGCCCGCAGCCCATCGCATCTCTTTTCCTCGAGTGCGTGGGCGCCATACCATGAAGGGAGTCGAGCAGCATCATCCACTCAGAATTCAGGTTATCTGACACCTTTAAACGTTTCCAGCCTGCCCATATCGAATCGTTCCAGCATGAGATATCCCACAACGTTCTTAAACGTTTCCAGCCTGCCCATATCGAATCGTTCCAGCATGAGATATCCCACAGCGTTCTTAGTCCTTCTCTGTCCATCCAATAGCACAGCGAATTAATGGAGGTTCTGACTTCTATTGGTTCCTTATTCATGATTTTGTCCGACCAGATGTTGATTTTTTTTTCCGTTGCCTAGTATCCAGAAAGAATGGGTTGTGATGAGAGATGCAGCACTGTCATAAATTTTGAGGAATGACGAGTTTGGAAGATGGATCACATTTTCTAAGCATCTGGATCTTGGACCTCTGAAATATTTTTTCCAGAGCACCTTTTGGGCCCAGCCAGGATTGGGCGCAACGATACTCCAAATGATTTTTGTAGCCATTGCCACATTCTATTGACAAAGATTTTTGAAATTTAGGCCACCTTCCCACAGCGGCTTGGAGATGATATCCCAGCTGATAAGAGGGATCTTTTTTTTCATTTTGTTTCCCTCCCTTCCAGAAGAATCTCCTTATGTATTCCTCCATTTTTTTTAGAATGGATGTCGGAGCGAGAAGCCCAGCGAATTGAAATAGAGGCAAGCTGGTGAGAACTTATTTAATTAAGACTGTTTTGCCAGCATTATTCAGCCAGGAATATCCCCAGGCTTGAATCTTTGCATTGAATTTTTCCAGTTGTGGGAGCCATTCTTTGCTTGTAGGTCTCTTGTGAGTTATTAGGAGGCCCAGGTATTTAAAGGAAGACCAGGAGGTGGAAGCTTCAAAGCCCAAGCATCTGGAGATGGAAAACAGCAGTCTAGGCGTAGTATTCCAACTGAAAATATGGCATTTGCTCTTGTTAACAACTCTTCCTGAAGCTTCACTGAAATCATCCAGAACCGCTTTGAATTTAGTGGTAGAGGAAATAGAGGTAGGACCCAACAACAAGGTGTCACCCGCAAACAAAGCATGATTAATATTTTTGATCCCTCTTGCAATACACAATCCATTGACTTCTTGGTCTTTCAACTTTTTTTCAAGCAGGAAGCTAAGGGCTGAGGCTTGGATGACAAAGAACAGGGGGATAGGGGACACCCCTGCCTAAGTTCTCTCGAGGCTTTAAAAATGTTTGTGGCTCTTCCATTAACAAGAGGAGCAATCCATGGCTCTGAGATGCATGCCCAGATCCATTTAATGAAATTTGCTCCAAAACCAAACTTACACATAACATTTAAGAGAAATCTATAATTTACTCGATCAAAAGCATTTGCTAAATCAAGTTTAATCACCATACCTTTCTCTTTTTGAAGGAGACTTGAGTGAATTGCCTCTTGAACTAGTAAAAAGTTGTCCACGATCTGCCTGCCTTGGATGAAGCCTCCTTGATTCTCTGGAATTATTTTAGGGAGAATGAACTTCAGTCTATTTGCAATTACTTTGGTGATTAATTTGTATCATGTATTACATAGGGAAATCGGCCAGAATCTACTGAAGTTATTGGCACCTTTTTCCTTGGGGATGAGTGCTAAAAACACAGAATTAGTATTGCCTCCTATTTTCTGAGTATTTTGGGATTTTTGTACCATTTTGTGAAGGTATTTTTCAACAATCAGCCAGCAAGCTTGAAGGAATCTAGCAGAGAAACCGTCCGGCCCAGGTGTCTTATCCGGGTCCATATCGAAGAGAGCCTTTTTCACTTCATCTTTAGTGGCTTTGGCCTCAAGAGATTCATTAATTCACTGAGAAATTACAGTGGGTATATTATCTAACAGATCTGGATAGTGGCTTGGATCCTTGTCTTCACTATATAAGTTTTGGAAATGAGCAAAGGTTGCTTTCTTTATGTGATCAAAATCCTTATGGATGTCTCCCTCTTCTTTAATCTCTGAGATGGTGTTGAAACATTTCCTTGTATGGGCTTGTTTGTGAAAATAAGTAGCGTTCCTATCCCCTGCTTTAAGCCAGAGGTTTCAGGATTTCAATCTCCAATACTCTTCTTCAGCTAAGCAAGCTTTGTGGTACCGTTGTTGCAATTGGATTTCTTGATCTAATAAATCTTTTGTGAGCATTGCGTTCTCCATTCCATTTTGATGAGAAACAAGAGCAGCTTTGATGATTTTCCTTTCTGTGATCGGATTGGACAGCGTTTTAGCCCATCTTTTTAGAGCTCCTTTCACCCTTCTGAGCTTTTCCTCCCAAATATAGAATGGTGATCCTTTAACTGGCTGGTTCCAACATTCCTTGATAGTTTGCATGAAATCAGGATCCTTTACCCAAAGAGGGCTGAATCTAAATGGAATAGGGCCCAAATCATGATGAGATAAGAGTTCTAGATTTATGGGCTTATGATCAGAGATGTTGTTGGCGAGAATATGCATTTTGGGCTCTAATCCTAGCAGCAAATAGGAACTTTGAATGATAAATCTATCTAGTCGGGCAGCGATGTGTCCAGGTCCTACTCTTTTATTAGACCAAGAGTACTTACTTGAAGAGGGTTTGATGTCCAGCAAATCCCAGTCTTGCACTATGTCCTTCACCCATTCTCTAGCCGGATCTCTAACTACGCTGCCTCCCCTTTTTTCTGATGGATGCAGGGTGAGGTTGAGGTCGCCAGCAATTATTATATTTTCCAAGTTTGTCAAATCTGCTTGTTGTCTTATAGAGTCCCAACAGTGTTTTTTTCCCCAACGTTGACTGGAGAGTAAACATTGAATACACAAAACGTTTCCTTGGTGTCCAAGTTCTGCATTTTCAGCAAAAACCAATGGATATTCCTAGCCTCGAATAGGACTGTAAATTTATTGGCGTTCCAAAGAGTGCCTATCCCTCCTGAGGCACCCCGGGCAGAGATTGCTCTTGCTTCGCTTTTTTCCAAATTTTCTTGCTTGCTTGAAGGAAGACTATGTCTTCCAGCTTTGTCTCTTGGACGAGAAGTAAATCTAGGTTTCTGTCCTGACTAGACTTCTGATGGCTTCTTCTTTAGCTTTGCTCCCCATACCTCTGCAATTCCAGGAGATGACCTTCATTATTTATGCTTCTGGTGGGCTCCCTTGGAGCCTTGGGGTAGATTTTTCAATATCTTAGACTTTGAGGCTAGCATTTTTTCCAAGGTTGGTTGACTGCCCTGAAGTTTCTCTTTGTAGGTCTCCTGCTCCCTTTTTTCCCTATCTGTTTTCTGGCCTCTTGTTGATCTTCTTACCGAGGTATGGGACTCTCCTATTTCTCCTTCCTCTTCTGATTCATTTGTTTCCTGCTCTTCTTCTTCATCTTCTATGATCATGGCTTTTGGATCTTCAACACTTGTTCCTTTGTGGGAGGCTGAGGGAGTACCGTTGCTTGTGGGAGTTGTTTTTTGAGCCTTGGTCTCCTGTGTAGCTTCTGCCTCCTTTTGAACCTCGTCCTCTTGTGTGTTCTCTGGTTGCGAACTCAGGGGATCATACTTGTTTTTAGGAATGGATTTGATGGGGATCTGTTGAGCCGTGGCCTGCTGGGTTCCTTTGCCATTAGGGCCTCCCTACTTCTGGTTCTTGGGATAATGTTTAGATCACTTGACTTGATTCCATCCATCCTCTTTCCCCTGCACAGCCTCAATGTTGGTCGGGCAGCCTCTAGCAAAATGTCCATAAACATGACATTTCCGGCATTTGAAGGGCAGCTGCTCATAGTCCAGTTTCTGCATGTGCATCCAGCTTCCGACCTTTATTGTGATGGCCTCTGGTAGTCCCACCTCCAGATCTACTTCTACACAGATCCTGGCATAGTCGTACTGATCCTTGTTATTCGCACGATCTATGAATTTTCCCAGGGTGTTTCCAATGTGTTTCAGTGAATCCCAGTTCCAGCAACACACTGGGAGATTTGGGAGCCTGACCCACACTGGGACTGCTTTGGGTGCATCTACTGCCGAATCGAAGTCCGAGGTCCATTTGTTCAAATATAGACCCTGAGGGCCCATGAAGTAGGGGCCATTTTGGAAGATCAGGTCTTTATCTTCTTTTGATGTGAATTCGAAGAGGAAATAACCTCTCCCCAGAAAGTAAGAGGTGACACTTTCTTTGATCAGTGGTGCCCAATTTCTGTTAACCTAGCTTTCTGTGGGTTTTGGTGACGGCCACAGCCCGTTGAACTGACCGATGAGAGCCCTTTCAGCCAGTGACAGGGCAACTTGGATCGAGGTTTCTAGAGGGAGGGAGATCACCGGAATATCATCCAATCTCTTGACAAACTTCGCAGCTTCAGTATTTTTCTTCTTTGGCAGGCCTACTAAGAGCCCGTTAAAAGCCTTAGAAGGAGAGCTCAATGGAGGAGGCGGAAGAGACGCCTGAGGAGTGCCCAGCCCCTGCATGGTCACAATCTCTGAGAGCGAATCTGTCAGTTTGTTGCACGATCCATGAAAGGCAGACCGCAACAAGCAGTGAGCTCACAAGCAGACGAGATTGCAGGAGCTGTTTGCAACTCGTGGAGGATGCGGATCTCGTTTTGCAGGTCCGAGGGTTGCAGAGCTCGCCAGTTATATTTTAATGCTTTCTTATCATCCTTAAGTTTCTTAGTTTGATTGAGCAAACTTTGATTATGGTTTCTAAGACGTAAAAGTTCTTTGGTTTTTTATTCATCAACCTTATTTTCAATGTTTTGAGTTTTAAGTTTTTCATCTTTTAGATCTCTGATTTGTTTTAATAAATTTTTATTAAGGTTCTTTAAACGTAAATTTTCCTCTTCTTGTTCTGATAAATGTTGCTTGAGTTCTTTCTTTGAGACTTTAGTCTTCTTCACTTGTGCCAGTAATTTTTCGACGTGGTCCTTGAGACGAGAAATTTCTTCGTCCTTTTCTAGTATTTCTTTGTAATGTATATCCATAAGATTTTTATGTTCACATTCTAACTGTTGAGATTGCAACAAGATGATGGAGCTTAGTGAAAAGAGTCGCCTTCACTAAGTGGGCCCGCAGGCTATTTTTGGCGCAAGTCTATTTTTAGACTATGTCTATTTTTAGACATATGGATCATGTCTATGGATTGCAGGTTGTTGTTTATGGATGATTGATCAACTTGGAAAAAATAGATGGACTTCTATTTTTATACCACAGTAGAGTGACACCACAACGGAGTGACTGCTCAGTCTAAATATAGAACAGTCAAATATTATTAGCTCATAATGATATTTAGACTATAACTTTGTCTTATTCTCTTGGAGCACTTCAGGATGAGCTACGGATGTGGTACATGCAGATCCCATAAGGAAATATGTGGTTACCTATGGGATGACTAATATTTGCATGCAGGACTTCAGTTAGAACTCAAGTGAGTTGGGTTTAGTGGACTGGAGGTGCAGTTGATGGAGTTGTGTTCAGTTTAGCTTTGTTAAACTGGTTGTATTTAGTCTAACTGGTGAATAGACTAGAGATGATTTGGGTGAATTAGTTATTAATTAATTCACAAGTTATTAACTCATAATACAACTGATGAATACATCAGTTAACTCAGTTGCATGTCAGTGCATGTTCAGTTCAGCAGGGACAGGTGTTTGAGAATCAGATTGCTATCAGTTGTGACTATAGTTGTGCACCAGATCTTGCACAATCAAGGGATTGAGTGTGCCAATGAGTTTGCCCACGTATTTTCCCACATTGTAGCTTGTGCTCACGTGATT
>APFE031384146.1:0-28984 GCA_000404065.3 Pinus taeda | reverse complement strand
TATTGATGCTGCTATATTGATGATCAACGTAGAGGAGCTTATGTATTGTGTATGTTTTCCGCAATAGTACATGATCAAGATAATCTCTGTTGAATATGTGTTAAATTATTCAAAATTTCTACACTAACACTTCCTTGCTTTGTTGAATTTTGGCTATTTTGTCATTCTCTTGATCTTTTAGCTAAACTTTCTTGGTACACTGGATAACATCATTCTGTGGAAGTGATGATAGATGTAGAGAATGGAAGAAGGAATCCATTCTCTTTCTCTCCTCAATATGTCGCTCAATTATTGTAATTAATTGTTCTATATCTCTTGTGATTGATTTTTTTGTTCCCTACTCAAGGATTCCATATTTTTTCTTTTTCTTCACTTCTTTTAACTTTGTATGGGATTTTTTTTTTGTTAACTTCTTTTATCTCCCTTTTTTTATATATATATCTCCAATATTCTTCCTTGATGTGGATTATTAAAAACTTGAATACCCTTTTATTAAAAAAAAATACTCCTTTATATTGTTTCCCTCTATATATGTTTGTATTTCTTTATACTAAGACCCTTTTTCAAAATAACTTTATTATCTTATAATAATAATAGTTTCACTTCTTTTTTTAATAATAAATTGGTCCCTTCTTTCATATACTTAATTACTTCCTTGATAGATTTTTAATGTCACCCCACTTAATAAATATAAAGGTCACGTCTTTTCATATGACACGGTCGCGATGTTAAAATACCATGGATTGTTTTTAAAACCTCCGTTAAAATGTTCTCCACGTAAAAAGTTTTAAATATACTTGGTATGAGATTTTGTATCTGTTTTGTTTTTTATTTTACTTTTTTTCTTCTTTTTTTTTAATTTATTTACTTATATTTTTTTTGGTTAAATTTCTTCTTCTTTTTCTTCTATTTAATGGCCAAAGGCCTAGAAAAACAGAGAAAAGAAGAAACTCCCAAATATTCAGCAAAATACTTCAATTATACGGAACAAGGTTGATGAATTTTGATAGCCAAATACTTGGATCAGAGAATGAGCTTTGTGCACAGGTCAAACAACCTAGAGAACCGAACTGTTCTGATACCAATAAAGTGGACAAAGTTCCTTCAAAAAATTAATTACTCCAGAAAACTTGGAATATAAAGATATCCATGAGGATACAAATATTATATATTAAATGTGTGAATAAGAATGAATGAATTACAAATGAGAACGAGAGGCTTGCTTATATACCAAGCAAGTGTCTCTCCATGAAGAGTCATGTCCTATTAGACATGCTTCTTCAACCTAATTACTAGCTTAACTAACTATTATTTATGATTACTATCTTTTACATTATATTTATATTATTTATATATTTTATTCGTTACATTGAATCAAATCTACATGCACTAGACATCAATTTGTTGCTGCACTTTCTGAAGAACAAGAAGAAGACAACCCTCTCCTACAAGTGTCTGTGATCCGAATTGGATCCATGAAAATTATCAGAGTTCTATGACTATATCAAATCATGACAAACTTCAAAAATATTGTAAAACAACGAGCTATAAGAAATAACCTCTGGATAATGGTAGTTTGCAGCCAGCACAGAGCAACAAGGACCTTCGGTCAAAGCGCGTTGACCATTGGCCCATGGGGACTGTGCATGGCGCAAACATGGTAGTTAGTAATCGCGCATCCCTGGGAAAAACCCCTCGAGAAGGAAAATCCCCAAGCGCTTGGTCACAATGGAAGCCAAGAAATCATGGGAAAAGCACTAAAACCAAAGGCGAGTCTCACACTCCAAAACCGGCGGAATATCGGAGGTGTTTCGGGCAGTAAGCGGATTTGGCAGGAGAATGAACAATTCCATACGTTGAATGATGTGTGTCCGGCGAATGAGAGAGAAAAACCGCTCTCATCGCAGGCTAACATTCGAGCAAGCCAACCGTGCAATAAGAGCGGTAACCGTAGGATCTGAAGACCCCAGATCTAACAGCAGAGATTGCGCCCGATGGGAAACCGAATTCGAAGGGAGAAATAAGCTATGGCGCATAAAGGTTTGAAGTACAATTTGACCGCTAAGCTGGCAGACAAATCAATTCACAAAGTAACTGAAATAACGAACCGTCAAGGAAGAGATGGCACCCAGTTCGTGAAGGGACAAGTGGCCACCTCCCTGTGAAACGTTACACAATGGCGATGACGTAGAGGCAGGGAATTCCAAGCGAACAACAGCAGGTGAACCAAAGGGATGGAAGAGGAAGTAAACAGTCATGAGACAGATTGGCTTTAAGCCACAAACAAACAAAGAACATAGACAAGTGAGGAGAAGGAGACAGTGAGACAGAAGAGACAAAACGCAAAGAACAAAGAGCCGAGCTAACCTGCAGAGCTAAGGCAACTTCGAGCAGATAGAACTAGGCTTGAGATGTTCAAGCAATCCCTGTGAGGATATATGTCGGGAACTGAGTACCAAATTGGACTCATCCCATCAAGACTATTTGAGGTCAAGACTTGGTAGGGGGAGTCTATGCACTCTAGTGGCTTGGGGAATCCAAGAACCACCCTGCCAAGCATCATCTATTCCAGGAGACTCAAATTGAGCTCCTCATTGTAAAAACTCTGCTTAAGACACAATAAAGAAGGCCACCACTGAAATCTGGACTGGAGAAGTAGCCCAGGAGAATTGGGTGAACTCCTTATTAATTTGTTGTGTTTTTGCATTTTCTTGTTGTGTTTCTCTTACTGTTTTCCATCTTCTAGTGTCTATGTATTTTGCAATCTTATCGATTCGTTGCCTAAGATAACATAGACACACACCAACACATGAGTCTATAATACCTACATTCATTATCTAATTAACTGAGATCACTCACAAGTGATTTTTAGATCAAATGGTATCAAATCTCTAGGCTATTAAGGTTAGACAAGCTTGTGCTGGATTTAGCTATTGAACACTAACTAGATCAAAGCTCAAATTAGGAGAAGGAGAGTTGGTCGAAACTAATCCTGAAATTGGAAGAGTCTATCCTCAGAAGACAATGTCAAAGGAAGGACCTGTGGGGACAGACCCTCAATTCATAGATAGTTTCCTAGCCATAAGATCCATGGTAGAGGAAATGTATAAGGACTTTAGAAAACACAAGGATGAAGATTCATCAGGCTCGAAACAAGACAAATGAGAAGATGAGTTTCTCCTCCATGACCACTCAAAAGGCAAAGGGAAAGAAGAAAGATTTCTCACACCTCCTTATAGCCCTGAACATAAAATGAAGACATCTTTGATTAAACTAGATGTTAAATTTGATTTACCAATATATGATGGAGAGTTGAATGCAGAAATGCTGGACAATTGGATTAGACAAATTGATGTTTATTGTATAGTGCAGATTATTGATTTAGACAAGAGCAAGATTCAGCTGGCAAGCCTACACCTTGGAGGCACTGCCTTGGTTTGGTGGGAAGGTAGGACCCAAGCTGACATGAAGAGACATGGTAAGACTATTTCTGTCTGGAGTGAATTTGTTTCTGCAATCAAAAAGTAGTTCTATCCACTGGCCTATATGCAGCAAGCCATGATGAGCTGGCAAACTCTTCGACAGTTGAAAGGGCAAAGTGTACAAGGTTACACCTAAGAATTTAGGAAGAGAGAATTGATTATAGGAATCTCATTAGACTCACCTGAGACTTTGTTGAAGTACATCGGTGGTCTACACAGTTACATGAGGCACACTATCCTCATGTTTAATCCCACTAGTATAGATGAGGTATATGTTCAAGCTACTCATCTAGAAGCTAAAGGAAAGAATGGAAACCCAGAAGTTGGGGGATCTTCCCAACCCACTGCAAGCAAGAATAAGGAGAAAAGAAAACAGAAATGGAAAGCAAGGAAGTCCAATACTGCACATAAAAGCAAGGCTTCATGCACTCACTGTAAGAAGGATGGGCATGATGATGAGCACTGTTGGATTCTGCATCCAAAGCTGAGACCTAAGAAGTTCGAGGGAAAAAATAAGAAGACTGTTGCAACTATTCAGAAAGATTTGGGGTCGGACTCATGAGATGAAACAACCATTGCAGCCACAGCTATAAAAGGTAAGAATTCTGAAGCATCTACTAGTAATTTTGCACAATCTACTACTGATGAAGAAAATGAGAGAAAGAGACATGAGCTTTTCCATATTCGGGTTATTTCCAAACATCAAAAGATTGATACTTTGTTTGATAGTGGTTCACAAATAAATTTAATTTCTGAAGCAATTGTAAAGAAGTTGGGATTAGTGACTACACCTCATAAGAAACCATACCCATTAGAATGGTTAAATGATAAGGCACAACTACAAGTGACTAGGCAATGCAAACTCAATTTTTCTTTTGGGTCAACATTTGTAGATGAGGTTGAGTTAGACATAATTCCTTTGGATATATGTGAATTGTTTTAGGAAGTCCTTACTTGTATGACAGAAAAGCTACTTTCTATAGAGCTAAGAAAAAATATCTACTCATTAAAGATGGAATCGAATACTTTGTAAGAGCTCGTAAGCTCAAAAATAATTATACTCTCATAAACTCAGGGCAGATGAAAATAATGATAAATTTATGCAAACAATTCTTACTGATGGTTGTAAAGGAAAAGAAACCTGATAAAACCAACGTATTTGAGGGCTGTGATGCTAAACAACAAGCTGATTTAGAAAAGGTTGTTTCAAAGTATGATATCTTGTTTCAAGAACCTAAAGGTCTACCACCCAAAAAGGAAATAGTGCATGAAATTAATTTGCAGCAAGATGCTCCATTGCCTAACATTGGAATGTACAGGTTGTTCGCTTTAGAGAATGCAGAAATCAAGAAGCAGGTGCAGGAGTTGCTCAAGAAAGGGTTCATTAGACTTGGCACATCACCATGTGGATCTCTAGTCATTTTGGTGAGAAAGAAAGATGGCTCGTGGAGAATGTGCATTGATTATTGAGCACTGAATAAGATAATAATAAAAAATTGTTGTGCCCTTCCTTGCATAGATGATCTTTTGGATCAATTGAAAGAAGCTGTTTATTTTTCCAAGTTAGACTTGCATAGTGGATATCATCAGGTCAGAGTTGTAAAACAAGATGCATGGAAGACTACTTTCAAGACAAAGCAGGGATTGTATGAGTGGTTGGTTATGCCTTTTGGCTTAACTAATGTTCCTACTACTTTCATGAGATTAATGAGTGATGTACTCAAACCTTTTCTTGATGATTTTGTTATTGTGTATCTGGATGACATTCTGATATTTAACAAAACACGGGAAGAACATTTAAATCATGTTAAGCAAACACTAGATGTTTTGAAAAGAGATAAACTTTATGTTAAACTCTCAAAATGTGAATTTGGCAAAACATCTTTGAATTATTTGGGACATATAGTAGGGGGTGGTGAATTGAAGATAGATCCCTCTAAGGTGGCAGTCATTGTAAATTGGCCTAAACCAAAATCTGCTACAGAAGTTAGGAGCTTCTTAGGAGCAACACAATATTGGAGAAAGTTCATTTCTAACTTTTCCTTAATTGCAGCTCCCTTACATGCTTTAACAGGATCGAACAAGGTGTTTCAGTGGGGAGGCAAACAGTAGAAATCCTTTGACACCTTGAAAGAAAAGATTAGTACAACATTGTTATTAGCACTACATGATCTTCAAAGACCCTTTGAGATCCAAATGGATGCCAGTGACTATGCCATGGGAGCAGTGTTCACATAGCATGGTAAACCCATATGTTATCATTATGAGACATTTAATTATATAGTAGTTAACTATCCTACATATGATAAAGAATTGAGTGCATTAGTACAGAGTGTGAAAAAGTGGAAACATTACTTAATGGGCAAAGGGACAGTAATACATATTGATCATCAACCACTTCAATATCTACACTCCCAAACTAAGTTGCAGCAATCAAGATACTATAGATGGATGGGTTTTCTACAACATTTTCATTTAGTCATCATATATAAAAAGGGCATACACAATAAAGTTGCAGATATGTTATCTAGACCATTATAATGATGATTCTATACTTAAGCATTTTTGTTAAATGAAGCTACATTGAACATATGCTCAAGATAAGACTTTAAAAATGTATATGCATTTTAAGTCAAGGAAAACGATAGAAGAATGGATTATCATTGAGGAAAGACTCTTAATCATTGTGGGAAGTTATGCATTCACAAACTGAAAAGAGTAAAGATAATCAAAGCCACAACCTCTCTAATCATGTCACTTGGGGCAAGTAAACAGTGCACAGCTGCAAAGATTTTGTTCTGGCCAAAATGATGAAATATTTCTAGATATGTAAGAGGGTTACCAAGTGTGCTAAGCAAGCCCAGCAATGAAACTAGGCTTGTACACTCCATTACCAATTCCTTCTCATCCTTGGGAAAGTGTTTCCATGGATTTTGTTGGAGGACTGCCTAAATCTAGGAGAGGTCATGACTATCTGTATGTTGTTGTGGATAGGTTTAGCAAAATGTGTATTTTGATACCTTGTAATAAACAGATTATAGCTTAACAAACTGAAAAACTGTTCTTTCAACATGTATGGGTTCATTTCGGGTTACCCACTTCCATTGTATCTGATCAAGACACTCAATTTGTGGGGAAGTTTTGGTCAAGTCTGTGGGAACTGATGGACACCAAATTGAAGAAAAGCATAGCTTTTCATCCACAAACCGCTGGCTAGGCAGAAGTAGTCAACAAGACAGTGATCCAGTTGCTCAGGGGATATTGTAGCAAGCATCCTAAGCTTTGGGATGTACATTTGTGTTATGTGTAGCATGCTTACAACAGAGCCAAACATTCTTCTACACAAAGATCTCCTTTTGAGACCTATTTTGGTTTCACACCAAGGTCTCCTTTGGATTTTGTCTTTGGTAAGGACACAATGGTTGAGGGACACAACAATGTGGACAGGGCAACTAGGTTCATTGAACAAATCCAAGGGATTCACCAGGCAATACAAGAACAACTGGAAAAGGGTCAGGCCAAATACAAGGCAAGGCATGACAAGCATCAGATGGAGCATAGTTTCCAAGTTGGTGACCAAGTTTGGTTGTATATCAACAAGGACAGAATGCAAGGTGAAGGTAAGAAGCTAAAACCTCTCAGGTATGGACCTTTCAAGATACTTGAGAAAATTGGTGAGAATGTTTTTTGCCTTGATCTACCAGCTTACATGCACATCTACTCAGTCGTAAATGCAGATAGCTTGAGACTATTTGAACCTTCATTAATTGAGGATCCTGAAGAGCAGAGTCAATTGCCTTCTATTGATGACCTGTTAGCTGAATATCTTAATGAATTGTAGGAAGACACAGTTCTCGACAGGAAGGCGAGGACGACACGCAGGGGAGATGTTGAGTACCTCAGAATTGGGCTCAAGGGTTCAAAATCGAGCAGTGCAAAATGGATAGAGATTGGACAAGTGACACAATTGTACCCTCACTTAGTTGATGCTTGAAAACCAACTTTTGGTGGTCCAAAAGATTTTTTCAGTGGGAAGGTCGTGATCCGAATTGGATCCATGAAAATTATCAGAGTTTTATGACTATATCAAATCATGAAAGACTTCAAAAATCTTGTAAAACAACGAGCTATTGGAAATAACCTCTGGATAATGCTAGTTTGCAGCCAGCACAAAGCAACAAGGACCTTCGGTCAAAGCACGTTGACCATTGGCCCATGGGGACAATGCATGGCACAAAAATGGCAGTTAGGAAGCTCAGATCAGAAAACAGAGGCTATTTCTGATGCGCGATTAGCGCAAAGAACACATCGTTGGGAAAAACCCCTCGAGAAGGAAAAGCCCCGAGCGCTCAATCACAAGGGAAGCCAAGAAACCATGGGAAAAGCGCTAAAACCGAAGCCGGGTTCCGCGCTCCAAACCGACGAAATATTGGAAGCGTTTCGGGCGGTAAGTGGATTTGGCAGGAGAACAAGTGATTCCATATGTTGAATGACGTGTGTCCGGCAGATGAGAGAGAAAAATCGCTCTCATCGCAGGCTAACGTTCGAGCAAGTCAACCGTGTGATAAGAGCGATAATTGTAGGATCTAGAGGCCCTAAATCTAATGGCAGAGATTGCACCCGATGGGAAACCGGATTAGGAGGGAGAAATAAGTTATGGTGCATAAAGGTTTGAATTATGATTTGCCCGCTGAGCTGGCAGACGAATCAATTCACAAAGTAACTGAAATAACAAACTGTCGAGGAAGAGCTGGCACCCAGTTCATGAAGGGACAAGTGGCCACCTCCCTGTGAAATGTTACACAGTGGCGATGACGCAGAGGCAGGGAATTCCAAGCAGACAACAACAGGCGAACCGAAGGGATGGAAGAGGAAGCAAACAGTCATGAGACATATTGGCTTTAAGCCACGAACAGGTAGAGAACAGAGACAAGTGAGGAGAAGGAGACAATGAGACAGAAGAGACAAAAAGCAGAGAACAGAGAGCCAAGATGACCTTCAGAGCTAAGGCAGCTTCAAGTAGACAGGATCAAGCTCGAGAGGTTCAAGCAATCCCTGTGAGGATATCTGTCAGGAACTGAATACCAAATTGGACTCATCCCATCAAGACTAGTTAAGGTCGAGACTTGGTAAGAGAGAGTCTATGCACTCTAGTGGCTTGGGGAATCCAAGAACCACCCTGCCAAGCATCATCTGTTCCAGGAGACTCAAATTGAGCTCCTCATTGTAAAAACTAGACTTAAAGACACAATAAAGAAGGCCACCATTGAAAGCTGGACCGGATACGTAGCCCAAGAGGATTGGGTGAACTCCTTATTAATTTGTTGTGTTTTTTCATTTGCTTGTTATGTTTCTCTTACTGTTTTCCATCTTCCAGTGTCTGTGTATTTTTCAATATTATCGATCTGTTCACTAAGATAACATAGATACACACCAGCACATGAGTCTGTAATACCTACATTCATTAGTTAATTAACTGAGATCACTCACAAGTGATTTTGAGATCAGTCTGATATGTTTATTTCCTCTCTTTAGTATTCTGACATTGTCTATGTTTTGCAGCACTTAAATCCTCCACTGGAAGTTCCCAAAGGTAAAGCTAGATCTCTAAAATTGAAGGCTTCAAAATATTGTATTCTAGATGTTGTTTTATATTGGAAAGATCCTGATGGTGTGCTACTGAATTGTTTGGTAGAAAATGAAGCTAAGGATGTCATGAAAGATTTCCATAAAGGAGACTGTGGTGATCATCACTTTTGAAAAACTACAACAAATAAAATCTTGAGAGTTGGTTTCTATTGGCCCACCCTCTTTTCTGATGTATACAAAATAGTGATGAGATGTCATGAATGTCAAATTTTTCAAGGAAAGAGAAATATTTTGCCATTGCCCTTGTGACATATCTCAATTTTAGCTCCTTTTCAGCAGTGGGGTCTTGATTTCATTGGTGAAATCCATCCTTCATCCCAAGCACAACATAAATGGATATTGATAGCCACAGACTACTTCACAAAGTGGATTGAGGCAATCCAGACCAGGCAACCTACTAATTCTATTATCATTCAATTCATTGAGTCTAATATCTTGTCTAGATTTGGCTGCCTGTAGAAAATAATTACTGATAATGTTGCTGCCTTCAAGTAAAAAATAATGGTGGACTTCTGTGCCAAGTACCATATTGTGTTAGGACATTCTACTGCTTATCATCCACAAGGGAATGGTCTTGTCAAATCCTCCAATAAATCTTTGGTCAACATCATCAAGAAGGTTTTATAAGTGAACAAGAAGAACTGGCATAAAAATCTCATCAATGCCTTATGGGCAGATAGGGTCAGCACTAAAAAATCAA
Source organism: Pinus taeda (assembly GCA_000404065.3). NCBI lineage: Eukaryota > Viridiplantae > Streptophyta > Pinopsida > Pinales > Pinaceae > Pinus > Pinus taeda. Next base: position 19,153 of record APFE031384146.1, on the reverse strand, counting down.
TAGGTATGTCCCCTTTTCAGTTGGTGTATGGGATTGATACAGTTTTTCCTTCATCTCTTGTTGTCCCGGTCATGAAAATTCTGCAGGAATTGGATATTGAGACTAATGATATGCAAAGAAGGATAAATCATATGATTCATTTACAGTAGACAAGGGAAGAGGTTATTAAAAATACATCTAAACTTCAGGAGAAGATAAAAAGAGTTTATGATCACAAGACCAAGGAAGACAATTTCAATTTAGGAGATTTGGTTCTTCAGTGGGATGCTAGAAATGAAGAAAAAGGCAAACATGGCAAATTTTAAAACTTGTGGAAGGGACCTTACAGAATTTCTGCTTTCAGAGGAAAGAATGCCTTCTTATTGGAGGAAATGGATAGGGAATATTATTCAGGAGGGGCGATCAATGGTAGGCTTCTCAAGCACTACTATATTTGAAAGAGTTCTGAAATTTCATCATCATTGTATATACCGGTGTGTCCTTTATTTTCCAGCAATCTAAGTGGCCGTTATAGGAGTTTGAAGCCCGAAGAGAAGGCCCTAAGGCTTCTTGTTCAGCTACTGTTTTGGTTTTTATTTTACTTTTCAGTCATTGTCATGTCAAAAAGTCACTCAGTTTTAAGTCAAAGTCTGTTTTTTTGCATGTTGACTCCATTACCTAATGGATCAGGCTACTTGGTCTACATTGTTCTTGACACCTCCAAGGAGCTGCCATCCCCAACTGGAGCCAATGTTAGTGCCAATCTTGTCTTCATGTCACCACGATCAAATGTGATTTTACAAGGCTTGTCAGGACTCTCAAAATCAAATTTTGTCATGTCACTAAGTTTACATAGTAAAATTTGGTCACTGTTTGGTCAATCTAGGAATGAGTTCTGTATTTTGGAAAATTCACCTATGTTGGTCACCTATCTCATTTCTACAAAGATGTCATAATAAAAGCAAGCCAATCATCATCACCGTTCCATTTAGTTTTAGGTCTTCCATAAGGTCATTAGGGTTTCCAAGATCCACCATTACCATGTATAAATCCAACAGTGAATAGAGCATGACAAGCAGCTCTTTAACATTGATTTGTTGAGTTATCACAAATTCATCATGTTTTCAGTTTGAAAGCTCTAGAAGAAGAAGTTCCAGTGCTCAGGAAAGTGAAAAGACAGCTCAGGTTTCAGCCTTAAAGGTGACTCTATTTTCAAAAGTGAAAAATTAGTTTTTCAAAGGTTTGTGGGTCCCATTTCTTTTCAAAAGGAGAAATTAAATTGCCTATATAAACTAAAATGCCTCAAAATTGTCTTATTTACCTCTCATTCACTCTTGTGCATCGATCTCTCCTTCCCAAGAGCAAGAGAAACTCGATTCCATAGGCAAAATTAGCAAAAACCTTGAGGCATTGCGTTGAGGAAGATTGCAATCTGCTTGGAGGCCTTGCATTGCGCTCAGGAACAATGCGTTGCGCTCAGGCTAACCACGCTGCACTTGGGCTAGAGTACCGAGAAAATCGCCCGAAACTTCCCAAAATCGATTTTTAAGCTTTCTTACCTGATTTCATTGCATCCTAAGCTAAGCTACAAGTAAGTACACCATTCTACTTATCTCTTTTTTTTGCAAAATCAATTCATGCCAAAGATATATTCAATTAGGGTTTTTCAGTGAATTTCTCATGCAAAAATGTAGGCTTGATGATGGCCATTTTCCTCTCTTGATTTTTAACATGTAAAATCTTACCCTACACCTATATAAATGTTTGATATACTATGTAAACCACTCAATCAAACTAAAAACATAAATTTACCTCACTAGAAGTGAAACCCTAGTTCATTCCTAGGGGTTTTGGGCACTTTCCCTAAAAACTATGTTTTTTCCTTTTCACAAGCACATTGTTCCTCCATTGCTTTTCCATTCATTTTCATCAATTGTACATAATCCATATCCACCTCTTTCAAACCTCCTTTACCATTTTATCAACTCCACCTACCCATCATTCCACTTTTCACTCATACCTCACTATTTTTCTCATTTTCCTATTGTTAGGGTTTTTGTCACCATGGAAGGAGAATATTCACCAGAGAGGAAAAGACATCACAAGGGAGGAAAAATTCTCATATATAAGCCATAAAAATGCAATGAAATCAACTCATCTCCCTTTGTCAAACAATGCTTTGAAGATGTGAATTGCTTGGATTTCTGCAAAAGGGTGAGTGAAGTGGGTTTCAATGAGAAATTGACAGATTGGGTTGCAACTTAGTTGAAAGGTGAAAGTGTTGTTATTGTTGGTGTTGAATTTACTTTTTTAGTGGCCTCCATTTCACTTTCTACAAGGCTACTGGATAATGGTGAATATTGGTTCAAGGGGATGAGCTTAGATCTTGAGAATTATAGACCCTTCATGAAAACACCATACAAGGAAAAACATGCTCATATTATGCCTTTCAAGTACTTATTGGAGAAGTATGCCCCCTTGATGAAGATTTTCATGAAGTTCTTTACATGTGAAGGAAGATTCTCCAGATTATATGCCTATCATATTCGCCTCCTAATGCACTTTACATCTCAAAAGCCACTCAATATGTACAGCTACCTGTGTAGGAGCATTACCAAAATGTTAGAGAGGATTCAGATGAAGAACAAGGAGCACTACCCTAGCCTTTTTCATCATAGTTTGATCAAGAATATAGTCCTTCATCAACTTGCAGAGAAATATATGACTTGGGAATCTTTTTTGGAAACAACTCTAAAATGGCATGAAACCAATGTGGCAACTCAACTTTCTAGCATGCCAACAGAGCAAATGGAAGTGAGGTCCTCTAGAAAATCAGTTGAAAGAACCAAAGCCCCTGATCCTAAGGTGACTAGGATGTACAAGAGAGGAAAGAAGCTTTTGTTTACTTCTTATGGTGAGAAAGGGGCCAAGCCTTCTACATCAGCAAAACAGGGATCGACAACGTGAGATAAAGACATGCTTGAGCATGAATTTTAGCTGGTTGATTTAGAGGCAGAGGATGAAAATTTGAGCATGCGGCATATGATTCCAGATAAATACTATCAGATCAAGGAACTCACAGTTGACATGGAAAGAGCAAGGTACATCATTTCATTCCTAGAACAGGAAAATAGTCAGTTGAAATTGAAGCAATTAATCATGGAGAAAGAGAAAACTAAATTATTGCAGTAGGTCAGCAAGGGAAAAGTAGTCATAGAGACAAGTGAGCCTGAAGAAACACAAGGAAAGGGTAAGAGAAAAATTCCTATAACAAAAGGGCTAAAGAAGGCATTGTAAGAAGAAGAGGAACACATTTCATTGAATGAACGGCTAGACTTAGAGGACAAAATTGCTCTAGAGGTCAATCAAGACAAGGAGTACTAGCTCAACAAGGTAAATGATCACTTGGAGAAGCTTCTAGAGAAAGCAAATAGAGACAACCAGCTACTAAGGCACATGGCGCACCATTACCAGGCCCAAAACATGATCTGTAACATCAAGGTCAAGCAGTTGGAGAACAAGCTCAAAGAAGCCCAAAAGGACCAAAAAGATGAAGGAAAATCGGAGATGCTTGCTGAAGCATCTATGAGGGCTTAACATGCATCGTTTTACTGCTCTTGGCCAATTTTGAGACAATTCTAAGCATTATTGGTTTTTTGCAAATTTTGAGGCCTAATTCAAAAATTCGGTAGTTCCAGGAGTGTAGCGCCTTTGCGCTGCACTTTTTCCTCAGGCATCCATTTCAGGAAAAATCTACATTTTTGGAAAGCGATTTCCATCCTCTAAAACCCCATTTGCTCAAATTTTCCAGAGGAGGCTCATATTTTGAGAAAAGTGGAAAAAGTGGCCAAAACCAGCTTTTGGACCCTTTTTTTATAGGAGTTGTGATCCTGGAGCGACCTTGTGAGAATGGATTTTTGAAGGCCTTCCAATGGGTAATTTTCAAAAATTAAAAGTGTTATGGAAACTAGACTTGAAAATCTAGTTGACCATTCTTTCAGATATTCTTTTGGACCTCAGGAAGCCACCTGAAAGTCGGCGTTGCGCTTTTGCAATTTCCTATGTTTTTATTGTAAATTTCACTGTGTAAAATTTCTAGTTTTTAGTTTGACTTAGTCAAAGTCAAAAATCTTTATGTAATGGCACTTATTTCAAGGCTAGGTGATGTAGGCATGAATAAATGTACACAATAGGTTGTTTTTGATGTTTAATAGGCCTCATTAAGGAAGCAAACTCCTAAACAAACTCTCCAAGAAGTGTTTGAGTTTCACCTTCTCACTCTCACCTTTTCGTTGAGAGAATCTTGGAGTCATTTCCACCACCTAGGAATTCAACTCCTGAAGGTGGGAAAGTGGTCTAAGAGATTCTATATGCATCATTTATCTTTCAGAGAGAAGGATTGGACTTTTTGTGGAGGAGGCTTGTGTTGGCTTATATGGGCCTCACCCAGGTTCGGAAGAATTCCTTAGCCAAGCAAATCCCACAGCTACCGGCCCTTTCGGCAACAACCCACGAAGCGCATACTGAGGTCTCACCCAAGATAGCAGGGGAGGGTGCTGGAACCAGGTTTCCGCACCCTTGGGATGTTTAGATGTGGTTTGGAGGGTTCGCGCTCTGTTCTACAGCTTCGCGCTGCGCTATATTCGCACGGATCCTGAATACCCCACGCAGTCTATAGGTCTAATCTAGTGGATGAAGTATTTCAATGCAGATTTAATTTTAATGTGGTCTTTAAGCAAATAGTTATTACTTTTGCTTATTAAGATTAAACTCGATTCACAAGTATTCAATAAGCATATGCGCACAGATCAAGATAGTCTCATCAACCATAAAGGAGCAGAGTTGCGATAATTCAGATTTAACATAGAATTAAGAAGAAACTTATCTTTATTTCCACTTGTCTCCCTTACATCCAGATCTGCCCTACACACTCAGCTGCAAAGGTCTGCGCACACAGTTGCGGACTCTTCCAGGCCTCTACGCACACAGTTGTAGAGCCTCTATCCTCTACCCAAACCCCCGACTTGGACTTAGAGATGCTTTCAAAATGCTCTTCTCAGGCACCCATTACATATCAGATCTCAAAATCATATCAAAGCTTCCCTCTTCTACCCATAGAGCCTTGCTCTATTTATACCTTTCTATGGACCGCGATCCACGGGCGGACCGACTCAACTTACATTTCTTTACATTATTTTTGGGTGGACTACCCTTTTGACTTTGACTTATTACAACTTGCGCTTTGTGCATCTCATGGAGTCTTTACCCTGCTCTTACCCAAAATTGTGGGTTATGCGCCCCATACCCGTTGCGTGGGGCTTTCGCTATCCAACAATCCCCCAACAAAGTCATCGTGACTCGTCCCAAGTCACTCAGCTGGTGCGTCCAACTTTGCGCGGAGATCGGTCAACAGCTTTTGTGCATTGCTTGTGCTAGCAACAAACTCTTCTATCATGCGCTGCATCCGTTCCACGTGTGTCGCCGACACCTTAGTCCCTGTCTCTGTTGTCTCCATAGTGGCATACTCAGCCTGCATGTGGGCTACCTTGTGTTCTATGGTGGTTGAAACTGCAAATGCCTCGTCCAGCCACAGCTGGAGACGAGCTTTAACCACTGCTTCCTTTTGTCTAGCGACATCGGCTTTGATTTTCATGTTCTGCACCTCCTGCATCTTAGCCAAGCGTTGCATGATAGTGATGGTCTACGCGGTCCCTCTGAGCTAATCATAAGCGTGCTGGAGCTCCCAGGCCTCGGATTCCAACCAACAAAGTGTTGCAACCTCATTGCGATTATATATGATTCAGAATTTAATATTGGCTGCTTGCCCTTGCGGCTGCTCATTAATGCGATTTTGGTTGTTATTCTTCTGCCTTAATTGCCCGCCGCTCGCTCCATGGTGCTTTAAATGGGCCATCATATCATGAATAGTACCTGCAACAGTCACTTTCCATCTTTCCTTCGCAGTGGAAAAACCCCAAGATCGCAAATGCAGTTTTTGTATGTATGCAGAGGTCATATCGGGCAGCTTCGCAGTAGCCTGGTTTATAGTCTCGCGCCCTCTTTCAACTGCGTGGGGCGTTGGGACTAGTCCTCCTATGGATAGTCAGGTGGGCGAACCCCTCAATTGGGTCTTCCATTTCTCGACTAGCCTGGGCTGCGAGCACCTTTTGCTTTCCCTTGATTCTGCTAATGGTTGCGGTGTGTGCAGTCTTGTCCTTTCGGGTGCCAGTGCAACCATGCTAGTGGGGTTGCTACTTGTAGCAGGGTAGGAGAGCCAGCCATGTCCATTTCCTTCATTCTCTCCTTCGCATGATCCGTGTAGGCAGCTCCTAACTGCAAATTGTTAATATATTTATCCAGCTTCGCACTCTGTGCACAGAGTCTGGCCCCTCTTTCTTCTAACCTACCCAGTTGCACCTTACCGCACCAAATGGCTGCCCGGAGCTGCTAAATTCTATCGTGGATATTGTCACTAATAGGGTGAGTTGTATTCGAGAGACTTCCCTGCCCAACCGTGCGAGCCTTCGTTCTACGCAGATCTGGTTGGGTTGATGGTCGCCTGATATGCATTCGGACTTGACCAACTGTTCTATACTAGCTTGGCAACTGCGTACATCTTCCAATGCATACCTGGAACCGCTTCCTAGATCTTGGCTTCCGCCCCCCCCCCCCCTCCGGGACGCACAACATGGTTTCTAACCCATCATGTTGTTCCTGTGTTGTGTACACAATGCCAAGCTAGATGAGCTATCCTTCCTCTGTTGCGACGCTCTCTTCTCGCTATTGTCTCTCCTCATTGGTTACGCGTCGCAGCGACCAAATCATCATATTGTAGTTAAGTGTCGTAACTTCGTGCAACCGGTTCTGCCATCGTTCAGTCTCCTCCTCGGAACCCATTATGCAGGTGTTATCGCGTTCCCACGAGGTTCTTCCACCATCCACGGAATGCACCTGATCCTAGTCCTACGATGTTATCTGATAGATGCAATCCAGTTCGTTGTCACTGTCCTCATCGCGCACGGGTTCGGTGTAGCGTTCTCCTTCCACTGGGCCCAACGGAACTACTACGCATAGTGACTTCTCTTCGAACGTTATTTTCTGCCTCTTTAAACATTTTTGTGGCTATGGATCATTCAAAGGACCCTGTTACACAATATTTTGTCACTGTCCCTGTACTCCACGTTCCTTGATCCTGCAGAACCTCTACAATGAACCCTACATGCTTTCCCTTCATGAAGAAACTCCCATTGTGTCCCTCTTCATGAGCAGAACAATTCCCTTTTGCACCGTTTCCCCAAAATCTTATGTTTTTCCCAGTTTACAAGACTGGCGCTAATGACCCTTGTCCTCCTCGCGCCGATATGTAGGGATTAACACTATCCCTAGCACCGACTGGAGTGATTGATTTTTTTGCTAGTTGTGTCGGTCCTCTTATGGAAATTTTTTTAAATAAGGAGCCGAAGCTTCCAGCTCTAGAAGCTTCGTAACAAAAGTCTGGTAAATGGTTTGCCTGGATGGAGTCGAGGATGTTAGTTTGGGCTCCTTTCCCCTATAATGATGGAACTACTTCAAGAGATATGACCTTCTCCCATGAGAAGAGGATCCATCTCCCATTGATTCATGTTATATAAGCCTCCATTTTTCCCAAGCACATGCTAGTGTTAGTGTTGAGGTGTTAATGTTGGTGTGCTAGTGCTAATTAAGTTTGGAGTAAACAACAAGCTATTCATAGTTGTAGCTCTGTAGTTGTGTGAGGGAGAAGTGTGAATTTGGTTTAGTGTGAAACCTAAAGGGAAGTGCCTTAAAACTATTATTGTTGAGGCCATCATGGAATGCTAGCAAAAGTGTGTGGGAACCTAGTTTTGTCGGAGGAGAACGACAACGTCGAGACAATGGTTGTAATATCTTCTTGATCCAATATATATGCAACTATCAATTGATTTCCTACATGATGTGTCATCTTACATGTTCATGGCTTAATGTTTCTTGACTTGTTAAGTAGGCTGAATTACAATTTGTCTATTGTCACGGTTTTTCTTTGTTGTTATTTACTTGTTTCAGGTGTTGAAGAAGGAGACGAGAGATCGTTGAAGTGAGCAAGCAAGGACATCATCAAACGGGATAAGTGTACTAAGAGGTAGGCCCTCCTAATTGGTTCTAACCTAAGGAAATCTTCCATAGAATGCATCAGTTGTGGCTAGACCCATTATTGGGCTAGAGGAATTATTTGTGTCCGCACTCATAATTTTACTTCACCACCAACCCCTGTCTCACACCTCATGTTTGTGGATGATGTATTGGTCTTTGGTCAAGCATCCAAACCACAATGGGGTGCCTTATTCCATATCGTCTCCAGCTATAGACATGCCACCAGGTTAATTTTGAATAACCACAAATTTGTGTTGATTAAGGCTTTTGAAAATGATGATGTAGTGGTGGACATTGCTAATCTATTTAGTCCTAATACCTCCCCGTTGGATGATGGCTTCACATATTTAGATACTAGATTGAAACCAAATAGTTATAGGCTCGGTTACCCACCACTTGTGGGTAGTGTATATAGGAGAAATTTTTTTTCTCCTAGATGGTCCTCAACAAGCAGCCAGCAACCACCTGATAGCTCAATGTGTCATTGTCTCCACCACTTCAGCCAGCCATGTGGTCCCTCAACCACTTGTTGTGATTGTAGGTTTGAAGGTGTTCCTCCTGACCCCAAAGGTATAGATTTTCATTAGTATAGTTGAGTAATTGTCCTTACTTGTCATGAGCTTTTTTGGGCATGAATTGGTGGAAGGATTCGGCGAAAAGAGTGGGTTAGGTTTGTCTTCTTGTCTCCACTTCCCAATTTCATGGTTACCCTTGTATACTAGTCCCGTGGGATCTCCTTTACTGGCCATTAGCTTTATGGTTGGCACTACATGGGAAATCTCGATTTTGGTTGTGTGGTCCTACTTCCCGATACGACCTACATCTCTCCCCTTCCACTCATTTTAGCACTATTCATACATTTTATCATCTATGTCCACATGTGTCCATTAGGGACATATAGGGTTAGCCTCCCCTTCCCCTTGTCCACACCTTGGGTCAGGCTTGGAACGATGCCCTGAAGGTTCATGCAACTAAAAAGAAAATAAAAATCATATTTTGGCCACTCTCAATAGGAAATGTGCCACAAGATGTAAAAGATGGTCGGGACATACAAATTTAGCACAAGGGCAAAATCCAAACATGAGATCTCCCACTTATCCATGGTTGTCACCCTTCTTCCTATGAGCTCTAGATAGGCCCCTTCCATCATTAAGGAACCCATGATTGTCCCAACCCCTGGTGGGGAATGAACTTCCCCACCTTAAGGGGGTATCTATTGCCACATATTACACATCATTCTCTTATCACCTAAAGCCCCAAGTAGTTATGAAGAAAAATAAATCAAAGGCAAAAGGCATATGAAGAAGGGTGGAAAAACAAAGGTCGAGGTAACTTAAGTACCACGATTTACTCCCTACTACACTCATATGCCCAGGTATGAACTTCCCTTATTAGAGCTACCCTTGTACCACGACATGTGGTCTGGATGATTCCCTTGATCTGCACTCCACTCCATTACTATATAATTTACCACCTACCATTTGAGGGATGTACCGTGGACATGTCACACCCCTTGAAAGGTTGTAGAATTTGATGGCTTCAACGTTTTTCTAGGTGGCTCATACATCCATCCTCCCATTAGTGAGGTCACTATTAAAGAATATAAGAAAGATTCGATCCTCGACGTTGATGATAGTGGAAAATTAAAAGCGATCCAATATTCAAGGAAGGATATCAACAAAGACCCTATAACCTCCAAAGAAACCAATGAAGATTACTCAATTCCCAAGCAAGTCCCTTCCAAAGGACTTCTCCCTAAAGATACCCCTAAAAAGGAACCTCCAAAAGGGATCCTCAAAAGAAAGAAAGCATAAAATGGGATAAAGGTAAAGAGGTTGGACTTGACATTGACCTAGAGACTGCTATAGGGAAAATCACTATGCCAATTCCATTGAAGGAGATTGTGAAACTTCCCCAACAACAATGGCAAATCAAGAAATCACTAGGCTTTTAAGAGGAAGAATTACTCAAAGACTTGCAAAACATTCACCTTCCCAACCTAAACCTAGGACACGAGCCATTCAAACTTACTTTAGCCATAAATGAACTTCTATTACATAATTATATGTTGGACTCAGGGGCTTCTGCAAATATCATGCCATTAAAGGTCGTGAAGCAATTGGGTCTTAGCATCACTTGAAGGTATAAAAATGTCTATGGTTTTAACTCCAAACTCGTAGAAGTAGAAGGCCTCGTAAAACATCTTAAGGTTTCCTTGGCTATGAACCCCGATACATCAATGCTTATGCATGTTGTGGTCGTAGATATCCTTGTTATTTTGGGGATGTTGCTATCAATGAAGTGGGGAGTCGCTGTTGGAGGTCATCTCCAAATGGACCTATCATACGCCAACATTCTGCAATGTGATGGAACCCCCTTCATTCTATATATAGATCCTGCCTACCCTACTCATGTGTTCAAGCAAGGACCGGTTCCATATTACAAAACACATGAGATGGAAAAGCCTTCCCTGTTCTCCATTCCTAAGAGGTTTGTATTCTCAAGAGACCAAGTCACAAAGCAAGCATGAAGTGGAAGCCTAAGAGGGAATATAAGGGCGGGGATGTGGTCTTGGTAGATAAAAATCCCATCCCTATTGTTAGTGTCTATGAGTCACCGATGATCAAATGTACTCTTTCCATGTGATTGATAGGGTGTTAGGTCAAATTTTTATATTTTCAAATAAAATTTGACAAGTCATTTTATTTTCAAATGAGTCTTAATTCATATCCTAGGTGTCATTACTACTCCCTCCATTTTCAAGGTCATAAAATGTCATCATGGTCATGCCATCATTCCTTGTGATAGGTTATCAAATGAGTGTCTTGGTCATCATTTTGGTCATTAAGTCATTCACATGCATACTAAAGGTTTCAAAGTTCCAAATCATGGTTAAGATATGCATTAGGTGTCATCACTTGCTCATGTCATCAAAATCTACATGGGAGCCATGTCATCACCCTTGTCACCATCATGGGAGTTAGTAATTAGGGATAAGTTTGTAAAAAAAGGTATCAAAGGTACATTTACCCCACATGGAGATGTAACCTTTCCAAAAAAAGTAATAAAGTTGCAGTACACTACCTCATCAAGTCACTTTTAAAAGTACATGATAATGTCACACCATCACCAAAGCAAAAAATTGAGTTTCAAGCTATTAAAAGACCACCTAAGCATTCAACAACTTCATTTCATGCTCCAAGAGCATTGGAAAAGAAGAAAGAGCAAGACTAGGAGCCATCTCCTCACAAACATAGAAGGACTCTATTGACCCTATAGTTGCAAGTATTGATGGGAATAGAGAATATTGGCTTGAAAAGGTCAATGAGAACTTAGAGAAGTTGTTAAAGAAGGCCAATATAGATGTCACTATGCAGAGAAACATGGCAAGACATTACCATGCTAGGAATCCGATTTCTAGGGCTAAGGTAAAGACTATGAAGGTAAAACTCAAGAAGGCCCTCAAGAAGCTTAAGAAGAGGGACAATTTAGACCTTCTAGTTAATGCCTCCTTAGTGGCATAAAACTAGCTCATAAAACAAGAAAAGGCATCAAAATTTTGAATTTTTTAGTATTTTTGCACACAGTCAAAGGGTCACTCTCAGAAACGCAACGTGGGCACGCTACACTTTTTCCAGGACCTCCAAATGACAAATGGAAAATATGTACAGGTGTCTTATGGTTAGTATATCTCCGAAATCTACTTTTGGTATCTTGTCAGCTCATGGATTTGTAGGAAAAGGTCGAAAACCACTAAAATTTCACCTTTCTGCCACTATTTTTGGTCACACGCTGCGCTTCTAGAGTAGTTGTGGCAAAATGAATTTTAAGTGGTTTTAGAGAAGTGTTTTTGATGATTTCAAGCTTAAGTGATATATAGGACATCCCCAGTTACTAGTACCAATCTTTGGTTCAGCTTAAATATGCACCAACGTCATTCAATCAGCCTTCAAACTTTCGTTGTGCATCTGTGCCTACACGTTGCCCTTATGTAATACATGTTACGTTTCTGTGGAAGAAAACTTGTTTCTCAGTTTCATGGTCAAGAGTTGACTTTGCTCGATGTAATTAGTCTTGAGATGATTCTAAATTATGTAATTAATTATTTTAGAGATGGTTAGAGTTGATTTACTTGTAATCAATGCATTTAAAGTAAACCTAAGTCAATTGCTATAAAAAGGGAATTGGTTTCTAACCTCCCTGGGTTTTGGCATGGTTAGAGAGAATCATGTAATCAGTTCCTAGGAGGTAAGATTCGACCCCTAAGAGGGGGAATGTTGTTTCTCATCTAAATGTAGTCAGAATGAACTCATAGAGAGGGTTGTATACTTTGTAATCATAGTGTGGAGTTGGTGTACACCATTTTACAGTGATATTAAAGATAAATGCAGCTATAATCTTGAGATTCCTGTGGTATGGTTATTGATAGTGTTTCTTCTTAGTGTTATCACCAATTTGAATGTTTATTTCTCCTTGCAACCATATGTATGCTTTAATGTGATCATATCATTAGTTTTTAAGCATAATTCATAAGTTTTATGCTCTGTTTTGATGAGATCTTCACATTTGTGTTCCATTTCTTCTGATGAATGAATTCATAGTCATATGCTCATTTTGATCCTCAATTTTTCAAGCCCTATATCACAATGACAATCAAAATATTTCACTAAACATACCTACCTTGCCTCATTTTTATCCCTGTAATTGATCATTCGAAACCCTGACCTAGTTCCTAGATTTATGACCTTGATCTAACAAACCCAATTTCAAAACCCTAATGAGCTGAATATCTAGCCTAAAACCCTGATTTTCTCCAATCGCTTCCATTGGCTGTGAGCTTGATATAGAGAGAGACCTCTCTAATTTGGTAGGTCTATATACCAAGTCAAAAGTTGGTATGAGGTTACATCCTTGGCTTCCTTTCTCAGCCTTGGGACACTGAGGAGTGATAAAATTTTGGCATCGTTGCCAGGGAGGACAAAAGTCAATCTTCTCTAGGAAAGATTGTTCAAGGTTGCAAATCTTATTACTGATGGTGGACAGTGATCAGGCATAGTAAAGGTTGAATTATCCACCTCATGACTCCAAGATTTTAAAGCAAATTTGCAGATGGACAAACTTCATCAAAGAAGGATGGGAAAACAACATGTGAGAGTCAAGTACTTGAGCTTGAATTCTTTGCGGGATATAATTTTCTATTGTATCATGTACCTCTTATTTTTTCCAAAGTATATTAAAGAGATTTTTTCCTATCTTTTTTATTCCAATATGAACTGCAAAATAGTACATAAGCCCCCTTTGACAGTTGTATGTCGTCCTATTGAAATTGCAAGTGCATCTCTTGGTTGTAATAGTACCCCTAAACAAGATTAAAATGGAAATCATAGTCCAAATAAGACAATTTCCTCTCAAACAACAGTCATGTCTGCTGCCCAGTATGCTCCATTAAAACTGTCAGCCCCATTGCATGAGTTATCACAGAGTTATGCTCAGAGACTGCCCAAATTTGATAGTACAGGTAAGATTACAGCGAGGCAACATGTTAGTAGAGTTGTTGATTTTATGGATTTGGAGGAGGTTAATTATGAGGATGTGAAATTAAGGTTGTTTGCTCAAAGCCTTATTGGAGAAGTCAAGACATGGTATAAAAGTCTGACAATTGGAAGTATTTCCTCTTTCCAACAGTTGGAACATGTTTTCCTCAGCAGATGGGAGGTCAAGGTGAACCCTTTCCAGATCATTTACAAGTACAAGAACCTAAAGAGACATTCCGACGAATTAGTCCAGGACTTTTCTACGCATTTCAACAGAGTTTACAATGCCATACTTGCGGATATAAAACCTTCCCCAAGTTTATCTATGTTGCATTTTCCTGATGGTTTTGAAGCTGAGATTACTTATCAGCTTAGAGAGAGGAATCTTGCTAATTTGGAGGACATGCAGAAAGTTGTGGTTGATGTGGAAGCCAATCTGATGATAAGAAGGACCAGAATGCAAGCTAAAATGAGAGAAGCAGTTAAGAATATTTCTCCATTGTCAGACCATAGGCTGGATGCAGTGATAGAAACTATGGAAATTTTAATGCAAACTTTTTCCTTCCAAGATGAACCTGTTGTTAGAAGGTAGCAAAGAAAACCTCCTTTCTAAGCACAATTGGCAAAAGGAGGAGAGGTTGGTTATTTGTCTCATCATGATATGGACACTGATTGTTTCATTTTTTTATTTGAAGACAATCTTAAAGAGCAATCAGCACTATGCATTCAGCAAGAGGGTGCTAAAATTCAGCAATTTAAGGAAGGCAGTTGTCTTTCACATGTGGTTTATGACAGCAAGGAGAAATTTGATGAAAATTTTGAATCGGGTAAGCAGTCTTGCAGTTTTGACAGTGAACACAAAGAGAGTGATGAATTCGCTGACAATAACTCTTTACTGTTATGTTATGCTGCATTTGAATTGATAAAGGAAAATTATAAGCTCACTAAAGCAGAGGAGCAATTTGAAGCTATTTTAAAATGGAATCAACCTTCTATTGTATGTGATATTCCTACTTTTTGTTGTATGGAGGACTCACCCAATCTGAAAACACAGTCATTGATTCAAGAGCATGTAGTTACCTCGGAACCCATATACAATGAGTTGCAACAGCCCTCATTGACTTTAAATGATTCGATGGCTAATTATTTGGATGAGTTTTGTAGTTAGAGTGGTCCTTTGGTTGTTTATCAGCCTGAAAACAGGGGTAAGGGAGATTTAGTTCAGAAGAAAACATTGTTGTCTTGTCCATCAACGGTCTCATCATATTCATCACAAAGGTCACAGGAAGTCTTGTAGCCTTATCATCACAGTTTTAAGTTGAAGCTTCACAAAAGCAAGGATGCAGATAAAAATTTGAACCCATAGTATGAAGACCGCTTAGAAAGGAAGTGTAACCTATTAGATCCTTCATTTGAAGATCCTTTTTACTGATTTGCTACAGTCATATGGGAAGATGAATTTTATTGTATTTATGGAGTTGCCTATCTTTTGTTTTTTTTGCCTTCTCAAGGAAAGTGTGAGAATGATTCAAGTAAGTAACCATTTGCTGGATTAGTTACACTGGAGGGATCATTTCACATGATTGTACATATATCTTCAATAGGTGGGTGATTATCATCAAGATTTGAAGCCCGAGGTGGAGGCCTTATGATCCCGATGGTCTACTACCATATGTAAGTCAAGTCAGTTTCAATTTTTCTTAAGTTTAGTTAGTCAATCATTTGAGTGTCACGTGTTTTGTTTTGACTCCATTTCCCAATGGATGAAGCTACCTAGTCTACGGTGTTCTTGACACCTCCTAAAGGAGCTGCCATCCCCAGTTGGAGCCAATGTTAGTGCCTATGACTCACCAGTGATCAAATGTACTCTTTCCATGTGATTGATAGGGTCTTAGGTCAAATTTTTATATTTTCAAATAAAATTTGACATGTATTTTTATTGTCAAATGAGTCTTGAGTCATGTCCCAGGTGTCATTACTACTCCCTCCATTTTCAAGGTCATAAAATGTCAGCATTCATTGTGATAGGTTATCAAATGAGTGTCTTAGTCATCATTTTGGTCATTAAGTCATTCACATGCATACTTAAAGGGTTCAAAGTTCCAAATCATGGTTAAGATATGAATTAGGTGTCATCATTTGCTCATGTCATCAAAATCTACATGGGAGTCATGTCATCACCATTGTCACCATCATGGGAATCAATAATTAGGGATAAGTTTTTCGAAAAGGTATCAAATGTACATTTATCCCACATGGAGATGTAACCTTTCCAAACAGTACACTACCTCCTCAAGTCACTTTTAAAAGTACATGATAATGTCACACCATCACCAAAGCAAAAAATTGAGTTTCAAGCTATTAAAAGACCATCTAAGCATTCAAAAACTTCATTTCATCCTCCAAGATAATTGGAAAAGAAGAAAGAGCAAGACAAGGAGCCATCTCCTTCACAAACACACAAGGACTCTACTGGCCCTATAGTTGCAAGTATTGATGAGAATAGAGAATATTGGCTTCAAACAATCAATGAGCACTTAGAGAAGTTGTTACAGAAGGCCAATAGAGATGTCACTACACTGAGAAATAGGGCTAGACATTACCATGCTAGAAATTCGATTTTTAGGGCTAAGGTAAAGACTATGAAGGCAAAACGCAAGAAGGCCCTCAAGAAGCTTAAGAAGAGGGACAATTTAGACCTTCTAGCTGATGCCTCCTTAGTGGCATAAAACTGGCTCAGAAAACGAGAAAAGGCATCAAAATTTTGAATTTTTGAGTATTTTTGCACACAATCGAAGGGTCACTCTCAGAAACGCAAGGTGCCCACACTACGATTTTTCCCAGGACCTCCAAATGACAAATGGAAAACATGTGTAGGTGTCTTATGGTTAAAATATCTCATAAATCTACTTTTGGTATCTTATCAACTCAAGGATTTGCAGGAAAATGTCGAAAACCACTAAAATTTCACCTTTCTGCCACTATTTTTGGTCACACGCTGCGCTTCTAGAGTAGTTGTGGCAAAATGAATTTTAAGTGGTTTTAGAGAAGTGTTTTTGATGATTTCAAGCTTCAGTGATATATAGGACATCCCCAGTTACTAGTACCAATTTTCGGTTCAGCTTAAATATGCACCAAAGTCATTCAATCAGCCTTCAAACTTTCGTTGTGCATCTGTGCCTACACGTTGCCCTTATGTAATACATGTTACGTTTCTGTGGAAGAAAACTTGTTTCTCAGTTTCATGGTCAAGAGTTGACTTTGCTCGATTTAATTAGTCTTGAGATGATTCTAAATTATGTAATTAATTATTTTAGAGATGGTTAGAGTTGATTTACTAGTAATCAATTCTTTTAAAGTTAAACTAAGTCAGTTAGTGTAAAAAGGGAATTGGTTTCTAACCTCCCTAGGTTTTGGCATGGTTAGAGAGAATTGTGTAATTAGATCCTAGGAGGTAGGATTCAACCCCTGAGAGGGGGAATGTTGTTTCTTATATATATGTAGTCAGAGTGAACTCATAGAGAGGGTTGGATACTTGGTAATCATAGTGTGGAGTTGGTGTACACCATTTTACAGTGATATTAAAGACAATTGCAACTATAATGTTGGGATTCCTGTGGTATGCTTATTGACAATGTTTCTTCTTAGTATTATCATCAATTTGAATGTTTATTTCTCCTTGCAACCATATGTATGCTTTCATGTGATCATCTCATTAGTTTTTAAACATAATTCATATGTTTTATGCTATGTTTTAATGGGATCTTCATATTTGTGTTCCATTTATTTTGATGAATGAATTCATAGTCATATGCTCATTTTGATCCTTCATTTTTCAACCCTAAACCACAATGACAATCCAAATATGTCACTAAACATACCTCCCTTGCCTCATTTTTATCCCTGTAATTGATCATTCAAAACCCTTACCTAGTTCCTAGGTTTATGACCTTGATCCAGCAAACCCCATTTCAAAACCCTAATGAGCTGAATATCTAGCCTAAAACCCGGATTTTCTCCAGTCACTTCCATTGGCTGTGAGTTTGATATAAAGAGAGCCCTCTCTGATTTGGTAGGGCTAGATACCAAGTCAAAAGTTGGTTTGAGGTTACCTCCTTGGCTTCCTTTCTCAGCCTTGGGACATTGAGGAGTGCTAATGCCTGTCAAGATTCATGGGAAAGTAGGGGAAGATTACTACTACATTGCTAAACTTAATGACGAACTTTGACCATAGTCGGTCAAGTTAAGTCGTATCACCCCTTTCCTTGACAGTTGACATTGTTCAGTATGCATGTTAGAGTAGGGTGAATTACATGTTTATTTTCTCATTAAAACTAACATCATATGATATTTCTCATGATAGATTAGTTTCATTTAGATTAAATTTGCATTTTACTTTCTTATTGATTTTTATGGCCTAATACTAAGCATGGGTGATAATTAGACACCACGAAAACATGTTGGTAGGGGGTGTGCTTTAATTTCATATATTACATATTTTTTTCCAGACCAGACCTCTACAACCTCTCAACTATATATTTGCTATTTGATATTAATTTACTTTTGTCTTGACTATATATTTGTTATTTGATATTAATTTATCTTTTATATTAATTAATTTCATGGTTGGGGGTTGGAGATCAAGGAGTCATTTAACTACTTTCATCATGCCTTTCCTACCATACATGCTCACATGCCCATGCCACACTCCATTCAAACCATTCAATTCAAATAACATAGAATCCGTTAATCAATATAAACACCAATAAGTCGATTTCTCTAATAAGTCGATTTCAATTCAACAATTTGCACTAACAATTCTACAAACTTGCCCACGCACTGATATAGGACTCCAAATTCTAGAGCAAATATCTCAAGCTACAGGGCATAGAATCAGGCCCAGGATAGTTTGTTGGAAAAAGTAAATTGAGTTCAATAATCTGTAAGCATTTATTTAAAAAAATAGTCAATCTAAATTGCCTAGAAATTCGATAGAAAAAGAGTTATGCTTTTTATTAAAATTGATTTTCTTGGTTATTTCTTTAGAATAAATTTGGATGTTCAAACATTTTGTTTCTCTAATCTCATCGGTTCATTATCTAGCTATCATAATTGCAACAACACAAAATGATTTGGATTAAATTTGGGGATTTCTTGCTCATTTACAAGAATCAAGTTTTCTTTAAAAATTAATTTTGATTATTTTGGATTGATATCTTTGCTTTAGGTTTTAATATCAGATTTTGTAAATGTTTTATGCAAAATTTGTAGAAGATTGTTACCACTTGGAGTTCATAAGTTATGGATTGGAATTGCAAATGGGAGAGAAAGGATTATTCAAAATCCGAAGAAATCAGAAATTAGTGTTGAAAATGGAACAAGATGATGGAGCTTAGTGAAAAGAAGTCGCCTTCACTAAGTGGTCCCGCAGGCTATTTTTGGTGCAAAGTCTATTTTTAGACATATGGATCATGGTCTATGAGTTGCAGGAT